>ML780932.1:42609-55644 GCA_009831015.1 Picea engelmannii
CAATGAATCTTGAATACTATGAAAACTATCATTGAGACCATATGTGAGGCTGGCTGTGAGGCTATGTGTGAGGCTGTTTGTGAGGCCATGTGCAAATGCATCCAATCTGTCATCCAATTGGGCTTTGAATGATTCAAGAATTTATTTCAAGGTTTGAGAAGAAATATCCATATGAGCACCCTGTGAACTCTTCATTCCTGCAGCCTTCACGAAAAAACTCAAAAAATAAACCCAAGAAGTTTCGGCAGAAAATCGCGGCTTTTTCTGGAAAAACCCTAAAAAACTGTTGAACTTAAAATGCTCATAACTTCACTTCCCGGACTCCGTTTCGGTTGATTTTTTTTTTTGAAATTGGGTGAAATTGTGAGAAGAACTCAGATCTGTAATTTATTTGGGAAAATTTGGCCTCCAAATAATACAGAAATAAAAATAAATCGCGCCGTCGTCTGCAGAAAAAACCCTGAATATTTGCAGATTTTAAAACCTCAATATCTAGACCTTCCGGATTCCGTTTCGGACGATTTTTTTTTTTAAATTGGGTGTTTTTCTAATAGGAAATTAGACCTACAACTCTTTTCTGCAAATTTTGTACATAAATAAACTGAAAATGTCTGGAATGTCGCGGCCCTCTTTTTTCTTCTCCGAAAAATAAAAAATAAAAAAAAAATCTGCAAAAGTAAAAAATAGTTGCCCACAACTCCGGCCCTAGAAAGTGATCTGATACCACTTGTTAAGAATCAAATACTGAATACAAAATAACCACAACATATATACAAGAACAATATGCAAAATCTTCTTTATTACTATCAAACCCTTAAGGTAGGGCAACGCCATACAATGGATCCTATTATGGAAGGGATCCTCTCCTGTTCACTTGCCTCTTCGAGGGGGCATCCTCCTATTGAGCTATCGCTCCACAATACAATATTTTTCTTCATGTCTCATTACATTTATTGAACCCCTTTATATAGTGCTACCATCACCTAAGAACATTCTAGAGGATGAATCTTCTAGAAGTAGAACCTTCTAAGAAGTCCTCTTACATTTATTATATCTAACTACCATAGTGGGCCTTATTTAATAATATAGTGGACCTAGTCCACCTTACATTGAATGACCTCTAATATTATCACTATGGGCCCTCTGAGACCCCCCACTACCTCTCTAGCTACCTTACAACATCGATTATTCATTAAGATTAAACCCTTCTTATACTTTTCATATAGCACAGAGCATTGCAACATTCAATTATATCTAAGGTACTTCGACACTTAGCAATAGTAAAGTAGATCAGATCTAGTAGATCAACACTAATCATTTGCATACACATCAGATCTAACATTCATACACATCTAAGAAGCACAAAGCCTAAGTATTTCTATCTAAATATATCAAAGCACTTAGCAACAGAAGAGATAAACACATCAAATCAAAGCACAAAGCATAATACACAAATTTACATGGTTCACCCCCTCCCCGGGGCTACGTCCAAAACTCTTCTTCTTTATTAGTGTCTTCAATTGGTTTCAACACAAAGACACTTAAAACCTTTACTCTACACAGGACAGAAGATCTGCGCAACTTGCTAGACCCTTCTTTCTTGTACTTTAGCACAAAGCCTTCTACAACCTCTTACAACAACTTGCATGCAAATCTACAAGCATCTTACAATCATGCGCATAGAATTTACAATCCACATCAGATCACACAGATCTAACTACTAGCACTAAGCCATCGACCATTCTTACATTGCCTAAGTATCTATTTATACATTACAAAAGTGGGCCTAAGCGTGGGTAAACCCACAGGCCAACATCCCTTTCCCATTAAATTAATCCAAAACCCTAAAAGAGGCCCAAAAATGGACTGAGATCCTATGATCTCTGCTTCACTTGGCGCTCCTTCTTCAAATAGTTTTCGAAGTCCCAAAATAGGTCAAAATGACCAAGGTTACCCCAAAACTTGGTCAAGGGCCAACATGCACAATCATTTGATTGATGACCTCTATTTGGCCATCGATTTGAGAGTGGATGGAAAGTGAGATTGGTGTCCAAAAGTGACCAGAGACTTGTCCAAAATGTGTTGAGGAACCTACTATCTCGATCGGAGATGATGGTGTGTGGTATCCCAAAATGGACCCACACTTGCTCGAAGAAGAGCTTGGTAGTATCTATTCATGTGGTGTTCTTCTTGCAGGTTGTGAGAATGGCCATCTTCGAAAATCGATCAAGTGCCACAAATACACAATCATTTCCTTGATTTATGGACGAAAGGCCAGACATGTAATCCATTGAGATAGATTCCCAATGCCTCTCGAGAGTAGGAATAGGGGTTTATAATCCTTTCTTCTTGATGGATGGCTTGGAAATGGCACATACAGTGGAAGATTTGATATACTTGTTGATGTCCCATCAAAATTTTGGCCAATAAAAATGTTTATGTAGAACAACCACCATTTTCTCCACGCCAAAATGTCCTTCCATCCAATCGTAGTGAGCCTTCTAAATAAGATTTGCACGCTCACTTTTAGGAACACATAGATGGACCAGATGGCATAAGAGTTTTTCCTAAATGTGAAAATTGGTGACATTTGCACATGTACCCAAGAGCTAATAGGAGGTGGTGAAGTATGGATATTGCCGATAAATTTGTGGCCACTCAGATGCTTCATGCCCACAGGAATGGAGCACTGTGATGAGTGCAGCCACAAGAGGTCGCCCGAGGTAGTCAAAACAAAGATTTGTGCTCCTTGTATTATAATTGATGTTGAGATGGAACTGCTATAGGTAGGTGGACCACTTATGATGGTGTTCATTCTACAACTTCCCATGTGCCTGTACGAACTGCATAGGCTTATGATCAATGTGGATGATTGTCTCCTTTACCATAATGTAATGTTTCCATTGACAACATGATTGTACAATGGAATGCATTTCCATGTCATAGGTGGGGTATTTTCGTATAGTATATGAGAGTGTCTCACTATGGTATGCTACCGGATGACCGTGTTGAGTGACATTTGCTCCTACAACATAGTCAAATGCATTAGTCTCAATATTGAACGATTGTTGTAGATAGGGGAAGGAGAGTATTGGAGTTGAGCACAGGCTATGCTTCAGATCATAAAATGCTCGTTGTTTTTCCTTCCCCCATGTGAACTTTTCCCTACCACCGCCCTTGGTCACTTGGCTAAGGGCCCATGCAATATGGGAGAATCCCAACATGAACCGTCGATAAAAGTTGGTAAGTCCCAAGAAACTCCAAATCTCGGTTAGTGTGGTCAGGGTTGGTCAGTCACGGATGACTTGGATCTTGTTTGTATCAACATGTACCCCATGCTCATAAAAAATGTAGCCCAAGTATTGGACCTTGTTCATGACAAAGGAGCATTTTTCCAAGTTGGAATATAGCTTGTGTCACTGTAGAGTGCTCAAAACCTGTTGAATATGCTGCATGTGCTCCTCCCAATTTCTATTGAAGATGAGAATGTCATCTTAATATACCACCACAAAAGAGTTGGTGAAGGGTCTCAATACATCATCCATCAACCTCTTGAAAGTGGTTGGTGCATTTGTTAAGCCAAAGGGCATGACCAACCATTCAAAGAGACATTATTTAGATTTGAAAGTTGTCTTCCATACATCAGTTGGTTCGATGAGAACTTAGAGGTAGCCATAATTTAGGTCAATATTGCTGAAGAAATTTTCCCCCTTGAGTTGGTCAATAAGGTCATCAAATTTAGGAATTGGGTATTGGTTCCTGACTGTGATTTTTTTTAATGCTTTGTAATCAATGCAGAGTCGACAGGTCTTGTCTTTCTTCCGCACTAGTACAATCAGGCTTCCGCAAGGGGAGGAGTTGGCTCTAATGTGCCCCATTTGAAGAAACTCTTGGATCTGACACTTGATTTTGTCATTTTCCATTAACGAGCAACGATATACTGGTCCATTAGGAATAGGTTCACTAACGATTAGATCAATTGGATTCTTGACTTGGAAGTGCATTGGTACCCTGGTGGGTGAGGAGAAGATGTCTCTGTATTATTCAACAATCCCGTCCACTTTATTCAGTTGCAAAGAGAGGCTCTATATAGAGGCCACAGATGTGGCAACGACCTTCTGCTTACTGTGAACATGGATCACAAAGAAGACAAACTTCTCATTTTGTGAAATGACCCTACTACATTTCTTAGCATATATTAAAGAAATAACGATAGGTGGTGCTACCTCTAGTATCATGTACAATTGTCTACCCAAAGTAATAATAACACTGTGGGGTCTAGACTCATACACAACATGTCGCTTCCAAAAATATGGTTTTCCTAAAGGAACACCACAAAATTCAAGGGGATAAATATCACACAATACCTGGTCTTTGAAAGGCTTGATGTCATAGAGAAGACAACACGGTTGGATAACACAGATATCTCTTCCTTGGAGAAGCTATTCGATGGTGTAGGGATGCGGGTGTGGTGTCATCGACAAGTCCAATCGCTTGACGTCCTTTGTTGAGATCTAGTTCTTTTGACTCTCTCTATCGACAATGAAATGAAGTGGAGCCCCATTTACCCGCATCTATGAGTGAAAGAGGTGTTCCCCTTGCTCTGGTTCTTTTGGTTATCTTGGATGGACTTTGGTGGTAGAGACAGTGGCATTGGGTTCAGAATCGATAATCTACTTCCCTCCTTCTGGATTTGATTCGGAGTCAAAATCTACCTATGATTCAGAATCTTTCAGCTCAACCACCAGTGACTGCTTGGAGCGACATTCTTTGGTGTTGTGAGAAGGGATTTTATGGTATTCACACCATTTTCCCGTGTCCTTATTCGACTTATCATTACCCTTCTTGTGTTGCGTCTTGAACTAGTTGTCCTAAGAGTGGCCATCTTTTTTCTATCCCTTGTTTTGTGGGTTGGGGCTGCCTTTGCCATACTTCGGCTATGAGGATTTTGCAGATCCAAACTCTCGACTCTTTTGCTTAAATTTATGGATCTTGACAACATATCTATAAGTCATACCCAATGATACAATGTCCAAAAACTCCATTTTAGTTTGAATGTATCTATGCATATAGATGCATTATTTGAGCACCAGATGTCACTCAGAGTCTTTGATACCCAATTTGGTGCACAATGAATGGAAAATATTTGTGAAATATGGTATTGCATGATCCCTTTCTTAACGCAAGGTGGTCCATCTTGTGTATTGGTCCTTGTAGGTTCCAACAGGGTAGTATTGTTCTTTAATGGCATCCCTGAAGGAATCCCATGTGGGGGCGACCAAAAATATTACAGATTCCTCTATGGACCTTTGCTCAGAGTATGTGTCCCACTAGTCCTTAACATGGGATATGACCTTGAGGAGTGAAAAAGTAATCTTTTCCCTGTCGGAAAAATCATGGATCGAAAAATACCCTTCAAGCAGATTCAACCATTTATCTACAACATCTACATCTATCAGTCATTCAAATAATGGAATATAAAAATTTACATGTACCTTAAAGGGGGTTTCATGGTTGCTTGATGAAGATGTGTCTCCTATGGGAAGCTACCGAAGGATCTGTGCAAATTTATCCATCATTTCATTCCTTTGTCGCATAAGGTCTTCCTCAAGCAACATTTTAAAAGGATATTCTGGTCCATCATATTTCTTTTCATCCCCCATGGGTTTTTTTCAGGCTTGGCATGGTCGATTTTGCAAAGGCTCGACTGGTTCGAGTCCCAACTTCTTGTACCTAGATCTTGTCGGGGACATGCACGAAGAAAAATAAATGAAGAGTAGACTTCTCTGATACCACTGATCTATATTTATGAGAGGAACAAAATGAATAACAAACTGAATGCAATAGCACAGAGACACAGAGAACAAGAATAGATATCCAGTGAACAATAACTTATATTGAATAAATGAAATAGGTTGAAACTGTAAAACTACAGAACTGAAAACAACTTTCTCAAATGGTGGTATCTATCTCAGAGAAGATATGTGGATACTACATGCATCCATTTGAGAAGAATGATTACAACGAGGATCCATATTCCTTTTTAACATTACTCATGAATACCAAAACCCTAAACATCCAAAAACCTAACCCTAGGAGATGAAACGCCAAAATTTATGTGGCCCCCTAAAGGTAAGTTGGTACCTCAACTTCCCAGGGTCGTAAATTTTTCATACGACCTCCATTTTAGGTGCGTTATAGCCCATTGGAAAGGTCTTTTAGATAAATACACATTATTCCATCAAAATCTAACTATGTCTATAATTTGACTGTGGAAATCCAAAAAGACACTGTTTAGGGCCCTAAAACAGCTCCGGAAGTACAAAAATATGTACTGACATGAAAACTTCCAAAATAATCTAGTTAGATTAGGTGGCTGACCACCAATATCCACCTGGAAGCTGTGTAGAGATTTAGACATCCCTAGAAGTGTACAAACCAAAATTACAAAGAATTACAGAAGAACATGTTGAACTAAAAACTATCAAGAGGATCCAGTTGGAATAGGTGGGTGGCCACCAATATCCACCTGGATCACCAAGAGAGGGCCTTATTATTATATTTTTGTTTCCAGGAAAATAAGGAAACACCTATTTTCCTAGTCACCCTCGACCTCTCTGATCCACCTAGATAATTCCTCAGTGACACCGCCCCCCTCCTCGGCCCCAGACAGGGTGGTAGAAGAACCTCCCATGGTTATTGTGGAAGAATAAATACCAGCAGTGTCAGTTCAAATTCCAACATATTTCCTCCTGTACACGGTCCCCGACTCCCAAGACCTACTGCCCCTCACTATTTTCTCCACCCCTGGTGTTTTCATTGCCTCAAAATGGGCCACATGCATAATTGAGGAAGAAATATTGATGGAGGAGTGTCATTCAGAGACTCTCTCTCCTCCTTCCATTGCTCTAGATCATAGACCTTTCTCCACTTTCCACCTCTCACCAGAACACCTGGACCTCATTTTCGATATGCATCGAGACATGCAGGAGAAACTCCAGATGCACACCCTTCTCAATAGTCACCTCGACCTGCTATTTGAATCTCTCTAAGGCTTGCCAGGCCAAAGAAGGTGCCTAACCTTTGCACAACTGTTCTTCTTCACTCACACCAGAAGCACTCATGGAAAAAAAGGATTCACGGGTTCTTCCGCTGATTAATATTGCTACGTATTTTTTGGTTTTGTGTGTTGTAATTGTCGAAATCACTATATAAATTTTAATTTCTATGTTCAAGGATCTCTCAGACTTCTCAGAATGATCATACCTAGACACTCTCAGCTGCATGTTTAGTTTCCATTTGTTTGGCGGAACAGGTGGCATTTTTTTGCACTTGTCCACACATCAAATCATGCAACCACCTATTCTGGTTTCCATCTGTTTGGAAGAACAAGTGGGTGGTGTTTATACACTATCCCGCTATGTATTGTTTTGATAACATAATGAGGTAATATTAGGGTTTTTTTTTTCTATTCTATACCAATTACACTAAATTACAATATGTGGGTATTTTATGAATACTAATTATTTTACAATTTAGTAGAAAAAAATGTCATTAACTCATTAAGTATTTTATGAATATTTATTAATTACTTTGAATNATATATATATATATATATATATATATATATATATATATATATATATATATCCTTTATGTACCTTCCAAGAGGTATGGTATATAGCGATGAGTTTGCGTTGACTACATATTAGTTTGGTTATTGACCAAAAAAAATCACAATACTTCAAAGTTTAACATTAGCAAATTAATTTTTTAATTTTCATACCATTTTAAAATAGATTTATCTATTGTATTATTGGTCAATGAATTGGAAGTCTTATTGCAGAGTGGTCATCATTTAAATCGTGGTTTTGCAGAACATGGGTAAGTATAACAGATTTCGAAGCTGAAAATATTGGTAGCTATGAAATATGGTATGGGGCCTTTCTTATCTGCATATTCCTACTACAATGTGTTGGTATTTAACAAAACTTGCTAACAACGTCGTCACAGTATGTTTTTAAGGGAGTGTATAATTATTCAATCTCCATGTTTGTAATTTCTCCACTATATCGGGATGCACCAACAATATTTTTATGATTGAGATATGTTTCAACCCTCAAACTTCAATCATATCATATATGATAGAGTTTCCTTGAGTTTCAAGGAAATTCCTTGAATTATTAATATATTCATATGGATACATTTCCCTCCTATATTATCTACACAACAAAAACTTGTGGATTCCCCTCTTGTTCCTATCTCTATTTATATATGTTTTAATTTAATGTCTGACAAACTAAGCAACATATTTTTTCTTATCTGGTCCTTCCACACAACTAGTTTACAGTCTTGAATTTAAATTTATGTGTTGTCTATTCATACACCTCCATATTTACAACTCTATCCTCCCACTTTTAGTAATAATGTATCATTTCCAACCTTTCCTTAGCCTCTCTTTGTTAATTTCAGTCAAATATTTACCTCGACGGGTATTGCAAACGCTATGTGGCCTTGTTAACATTTATATATATAAAAAAATACATTTATTTAATAAATAAAATAATTGAAATATATCTTAATTTAAGTTTAACAAAAGTTTTAAAAGATCACATTCAAATGCAAATTTTATGTTATCACTTTACACACTCATTTGACACTAAATATTTGTTTAACATTTAAACACTTAAATATTTACTCCTAAACATTAACATGAATATATAATGAGTCCATTTAAAAGACGTGCGTATGCAACGTAAGTACAATAAGTTAATTCAAAATACATTTGTACACAACATGAATATGATACATAAGACATTCAAGCATGTTATTATGTAGATAAACACTAAACCAAATAGGAGGGAAGACATAATTAAATAGAAAGTAAACAATGGCAATCACACACAATACACAAAGATTTATCCTAGAAACCCTTAATCAGGAAAACCAACAATGTTTGAGAGACACTCGCTCTTTTTTTGTCTTATTTATTCACCAAATAAAGAGTTACATGACCAACCTTGGTCCACACCAAATACCAATTCATCATCCCACTCTCTTGCTTAAATATGAGAACAACCTTGTAGCCATTTGGCTTACATGTTCATGAACATTACACACCTCTCAAATCCAAGAGTTTGATCACATTTGAAAGTATTATATAATGACATATTTATAGACTTTTACAACACGCAAAACCATAATTTATGGTGCCCAAAAAAGGTTACAGATCCATGAAGATGATTGGCTACAATATTGTGAATCTCAAGATTATGTTTCAGTTGACCACCAGTCAACCCTCAGTCAACCACAAGGCGAATACCAATTGATCTCTATTTGATTACCCTATTGACCACCATTTGACTTGACTCAACCATCTAGTCGAACATTCACCCATTCAATCAACTTCGACTAGCTAGTCAATTGAATGTGTTTTAATTGCAAAGAATATAACAACCCAAAATTCTCCCACTTGTTGTCTTATTTGCTGAAATAGGATAACTTCAACTCTTGTTCACTAACCCAGGGAAACAATTCCCATTTCCTCTCTACACCAAGTTAACTTCACAACACTCACAGACTTGGTCAAAGTGTCTGTTATGTTTTCCAAAGTTTCTACCTTCTCCAACAATGCCTTGTTTTCCACCATGTCTCTCATGAAATGGTATTGTACATCAATATGCTTCATCCTGGAATGGTAAGATGTATTATTTTCCAATAAAATGTCACTTTGA
This sequence comes from Picea engelmannii, assembly GCA_009831015.1. Classification (NCBI taxonomy): domain Eukaryota; kingdom Viridiplantae; phylum Streptophyta; class Pinopsida; order Pinales; family Pinaceae; genus Picea; species Picea engelmannii. The sequence goes on from ML780932.1 coordinate 52,344, forward strand.
TAGTCACAATTTTTCCTCAATCTTACTGCTCAAACCCAATCCCTAAACACAATATATGCAACCATATGTCTTTGTTGCTTGCATGGGTGGTTTCCATGTATTCATCTTCAGTTGTCAACAAGGATACTACCACATGTCTCTTACTCATCCAAGTGATTTCTCTGTTTAACAATATGAACACAAATCCACTAGTCGACCTCCTCTAATCAAGATCTCCAACCTAGTTGGCATCGACAAAGCCATGTACATTCACTTCCCTACCAATTTCGAGTTTCCCTTGGTAACATATTGCATACTCTATTGTGCCACACAAGTACCTAAACCCTCTCTTGACAGCAGTCCAATGCTCTTTCCCATGTGTTGACATGTATATGCTCAATAGTCCCACTGCATGGGAAATATCCGATCAAGTGAATACCATTTCATACATTAGACTACCAACAACACTAGCATAGGGAACACATTCCATGTCCTCTATTTCTTCTTTTGTCTTTGGACATTGTTCAACATTTAGTTTTACTCCTATAGGAATAGTTACCTTGACCAACTTTCACTCCTACATATTGAAATGTTTTAAGACTGTTTCAATATACTTCCTCTAATTTAACCAAATTTTTCTAACTGTCGGATCTCTCTTAATCTCCATTCCTAGAATGAAGTTAGCAACACCAAGAACCTTCATGTCGAACTTGGAGGATAGTTGCATATTCACCTCCTTTATAGAATTCATGTTGTTTCCAACCAGTGACATGTCATTAACATACAATGCTGCAGATATGAAAAGATTACCTTCTTTCTTGGAATACACACAATGATCAACTATGCTTCTCACATATCCCAAACTAAGGATGTAAGTGTTAAAATTTTGGTACCACATCCTTGGTGATTCCTTTAGACCATAAAGGGATGTTTTCAACTTGCACACCATCTCTTTTTTTCCCTTTAACACAAATCCTTTAGGCTGTTTCATGTATATTTCTTCTTCTAGGTCCACATGTAGGAACATTGTCTTCATGTCCATTTTCTCTACCTTAAGACCAAATGTTGTAGCTAGAGACATCGGTACTCTAATGGAAGTTAATTTTGCAACAATGGATAAAATATCACCTAAGTCAACTCTCTCAACTTAGGAATACCCTTTCTCTACCATTTGAGCTTTGAACTTCTCAATTTGATCTGTTGTGTGCAACTTCTTATTGAACACCCACTTTCTACTGACAGGTTTCCTTCCATTAGGTAGCTTGACCAAATTCAATATCTCGTTATTTTGAAAGGATTATATCTCTTCAATAATGTTAACCTTCCAAATTTTACCCATTATTGAGTCTACTTCCTCTTTGACTGACCTGGGCTCATCATCAATAGTATATAACACAAATGAAAAATAGAAATTAGGTGGATTGTACCTTTCATCTTTTTTCCTTACTCAATCAGATCTCCTTTCAACTAGAATATATAGTTACACCTCTTCATCTTATTTAGTCAACTCGTATGAATCATGCTCCTCGTTCCTCATCTCAATCACCAATTTCTCTGGCTCTTTCTCCACTTGAGCCTCTTCAATCCTTTCATTCCATCCTTGTAGTCAATGAAAATACACTTGATTTCCTTATTGTCTAACATGTTCATATTTTCCTTGGGAACATGCACAAGTACATCATAACCAAAAACTCTAATATGTGAAAGTGAAGGATTCTTACCAAACCATACCTCATGTGGATTCGATTCGACTAATTCTAATGAAGGAGGCATGTTTAAAAAATATCAAGTAGTGTTTGTTGATACTGAGATGGGGGTGAATCAGTATCAAGTACAATTTAAAACCTTTTTCAACTTATACTTAAACCATTCAACTATATCCAATGAGCAATGAACAATAGTATAAGAGTTACACCAATACACCATGCACAAAATATGAGAAATAATCAATAGTTATTGTTCAAGGGAAGTAATGACTTCCAAAGGTAGCTACAACTTCCAAATGTAAAGGGATGGATAAACCTCCAAGAGGAAGATACAATCCTCCAATATCAAGAGAGAGTTTAACTCTCCATCCTTGCTGCTTCCTTCCACCCAAGAATATATGAGAGATAATAAAAATTTACATTAAATCATCACCATCAACCAATCATCACATAGAACCTGATAATGCTTCCTGAGACTTCTTCAATTTCTGCAATTCTTCAATTATTGGAGTACTTTGATCTCTTAGATAATATTACTCAATGTATTCTTTGAAACTACTCCAATTTTCACTCCTTAAATCCTCCCCAAAAAGAGGTTATAGAAAGAATGGTAGACTTTATTCAATTTTGGTCTATTCAAGAGAGTGAACTTGCACAGAATGCCCCGCACTCAATAATTAACATCTGATTCTAAAACTCACAGACAAGAAACTACAGTCTGTACTCTTTCCAATGAAATTCATCCCACTTCATTTGGATTCTCTATGAAGAAGTTATGATTGTTTTACCCGGAACATCTGTTTATTGACTAGCTTCAGGACTAGTCACAAACCCTATCTTCCATAGAGTGTATCTCCATAATTATAGTGAATCAAGAGCTGAAATTTTACCAGAGGCACCTTGATATGTCTTCTCAATACAATAGATATTTCACCATCTGAATCGTTCTAGAAAAAATGTTATAGCAAAAATGGTAAGATGACCTGAAAATAACATACCTTAGAACACATCACCAAAAGACTTCATCCTCCCTTGAAATCCGGCCTTCTTTTCGTCTTATTCCTCTGAAATTCGACTTGTATCAAATGAATGTATAATGATGTTTATTTATACCATTTATTTCACTTCCTTTTAACATTAGGGCCGAATCAACACTTTCTTATTTTGTAATTATTTTCTTTAATTATCTTCAGGGCCTACATGTACTTCCTTCTTCAATTCACTTTTTCATCTTCAAAAATTCATTTCTCCTCAACCATGAGGATCTATGTGACGTGACACATACCACCTAAAACAACATGATGTATACTATCCATCCATGGGTGTTGTATTTGCATGTGCATTTTCCTTCATGTCCAAATACCTTCATCAATCTTGCAGTCCAAAACCCATGACTAGGGTTGACATCAATGACAACAACCAATCTTCCAACAATCTCCCCCTTTGTCATTGATGGCAACACTCATTTTCCCTCTATCATCATGATCCCAATTTCTCTCCCCCTTTGACATCAATGGCAAAGGGTATGGCTTCTCCCCCTGAGTTTAATGGCAAAAGGTAACCTTCTTCTTTGGGGCTGCTCCCCCTAAACATGTGGCACTCAATAATACTTCATC
>ML780932.1:56447-69459 GCA_009831015.1 Picea engelmannii
TGGGAGAGGATCTTCTTGATGTCTCATTCCTTCTAAATTCTAGTTTTCTATCTTGTTGTTCAACTTGTTCTGGAGTGTTGGTTTCATCATTTTCAACTTCCTTCTCTTGTTTTGTTGTCTTCAAACTATCATTGTATCCTAGTTCTGTCTTGTTGTTTGGAGATCTTTGACTGCTAAGGATCTCAATTAATTTTTCAGTGCTTTTTTCAAACTTCTTCAACTTTTTTGTTGTCAATAGTAGCTCCCTTTTTGTGTGATCCAATTCTTCTTTCAATTTCTCATAATCTTCTAATTGTTCCTTCAATCTATTAATGGTCTTTTCAAGATTTTAATTCTCTTCTTCACAACTACTCAATTCACCTTTTAGTATTATGTTTGTGCTTCTAAGCTTGCTATTTTTAGTTTCAACATGCTTCAACTTTTCAATATTCTCATCTTCTTGTTCACTCTTTGCATTGTCTTTGTATCCCCAAAAGGAATCAAGGTTGGTTTCTTCATCTAAATCTTCTTCACAAATGATTTATTCTTCTTTATAATTCTTATGATCATCATCCTAGGTTTCTTGGGTTATGAAGAGGACTTCTCCTCCATCATTATCTTCTTCATCACTCTCATCTAAGGAGATTTCATCATCCTTGGAGTAGAAGCTCTTTTTATTGTTGAGACTTCTCTTTTTATAGTAACAATTTTCAACAATATGTCCTATTCTACCACAATTAAATCATTTGAGAGGAGACTTACCTTTGTATCTTCCACTTCCTTTCTGGAACCTTCTTATGAAATTTGTTATTTCTTCATCAAGGTCGTTATCCTTATCTTTTGTCTTCTTTATGGCTTTAAAGGCTGCTTCATTGTTTGTCTGGTCACTTTCTATACCTGTTCTCATTTCATATTCCATAAGAGTCCCATGTAATTCATCCATTGGCATTTTGGTCAAGTCCCTAGTTTCTTCAATGGCAGAGACCTTAGCATCATACTTCAAGAGAAGTGATCTCAAAACTTTTTGTACAGCCAACGATTCATCGAGCTCTTCACCTAATCCTCTGATAGCATTAAAAACTTCATCAACTCTAAGAAGATAGGTTGCAATATCTTCCTTTTCATTCATCTTCAAATTTTCAAATTCTTCTCTATGTCATTGAAGCTTGACCTTCTTAACTTTTGGATCACCTTCGTAGATATTCTTGAGTTTGTCCCATACCTCTTTAGTAGTGTTGCATCCCATCACTTTGCTAGCAATGGTTGGTGCCAATGCTACTAGAATAACATGTTTGTCTTTTGAATTACAACTCATAAGCTTCTTCTCATTTGGATCGGTTGGAGCATTATTTGGGATTACATAGCCTTTTGCAACTGAGTACCAAATGTATACTCCCAAATCCGTTAGGTAAGTTTTCATTCTATCAATCCAGTATGCATAACTTCTTCCATCAAATTTTTGAATCCAATTTGAAATGTGCTCATGGTCATCCATCTCTGCTCAGGATTTTCCTTCCAGTGGTTAAACTATTCTGAAGGCAACCTGCTCTGATATCAATTGTTGATACTAAGAGGGGGGTGAATCAGTATCAATTACAATTTAAAACCTTTTTCAAATTATACTTAAACCATTAAACTATATCGAATGAGAAATGAAAAATAGTATAAGATTTACACCAATACACCATAATACACCATGCACAATATATGAGAAATAATCAATAGTTATTGTTCAAGGGAAGTAATGACTTCCAAAGGTAGCTATAGCTTCCAAATGTAAAGGGAGGGATAAACCTCCAAGAGGAAGATACAATCCTCCAATATCAAGAGGGATTTGAACTCTCCATCCTTTCCCCTTCCTTCCACCCAAGAATATATGAGAGATAATAAAACTTTACATTAAATCATCCCCATCAACCAATCATCACATAGAACCTGATAATGCTTCCTGAGAATTCTTCAATTTCTGCAATTATTCAATTCTTGGAGTACTCTGATCCTGTAGATAATATTACTCAATTTATTCTCCGAAAATCCTCCAATTTTCACTCCTTGAATCCTCCCCAAAAAGAGGTTATAGAAAGAACGGTAGACTTCATTCAATTCTGGTCTATTCAGGAGAGTGAACTTGCACAGAATTCCCCACGCTCAATAATTAACATCCAATTCTGAAACTCGGACACAAGAAACTAAAGTCTGTACTCTTTCCAATGAAATTTGTCCCACTTCATTTGGATTCTCGATGAAGAAGTTATGATTGTTTTACCCGAAACATCTGCTTATTGACTAGCTTCAGGACTGGTCACAAACCCTATCTTCCACAGAGTGTATCTCCATAATTATAGTGAATAAAGAGATGAAATTTTTACCAGAGGTACCTTGATATGTATTCTCAATACCATAGCAATTTCACCATCTGAATCGTTCTAGAAAAAAAGTTATAGCAAAAATTGTAGGATGACCTGAAAATAACATACCTTATAACACATCACCAAAATACTTCATCCTCCCTTGAAATCTGGCCTTTTTTTCTTCTTATTACCTCTAAAATTTGACTTGTATCTAATGAATGTATAATGATGTTTATTTATACCATTTATGTCACTTCATTTTAACATTAGGGCCAACCTGACACTTTCTTATTTTGTAATTCTTTTCTTTAATTATCTTTAGGGCCTACATGTACTTCCTTCTTCAATTCATTTTTTCATCTTCAAAAATTCATTTCTCCTCAACCATGAGGATCCACGTGATGTGCCACATACCACCGGAAACAAAATGATGTATAGTATCCATCCATGGGTGTTGTATATGCATGTGCAATTTCCTTCATGTCCAAATACCTTCATTAATCTTGCGGTCCAAAACCCATGACTAGGGTTGACATCAATGACAACAACCAATATTTCAACAGTGTCAACTGCCTCTGCCCAAAATTTGTGTTCCATCCTAGCACCATTAAGCATGCTCCTTGCATTTTCCATCAACATCATGTTAATTCTTTCAGAAACTCCATTTTGTTGAGGGGTGTATGGAGAGGTATTTCGATGTGTTATACCACATTTATTGCAGAAATTATCAAACTCCTTACCACATAATCCACCTTTGTTGTCATTTATCAACACCTCAGTCTTCTTATATGTCTTATTTTCAACAATAGATTTAAAATCTTTGAACTTCCCAAAAACCTCAGATTTGTTTCCTAGGAAATATAGCCATGTCTTCCTAGAGAAATAATCTATGAAGAACACATAATATAGATATCCCCCTAGTGATGATATCATTACAGGCCCAAACACATAACTATGTATCAATTCCAAAATCCATTTTTCCCTTGTAGCTCCAAATGGGAATCTCACATGATTATGTTTTCCCTAGATGCAATGTTCACGGAAATTGAATTCTAAAGTACAATCAAGGAAAACTTCTACCATAATTTTTTGTTCATATATCGAATCCATTTTTCCCCAATATGTCCCATACTCTGGTGCCGTAACATGTTCATGTCGACCAGATGAGGAACAATCAAGTCGATCTCATTTGAATCGACCTTAGTCAAGTCGATCTCAAGAACAATTGTGTTGTTGCATCCATTCGAGTCAACACTCCCCATCAACTTGTATAGGGTTCCAATCTGAAATCCTCTCATAAAAACCATCACTCGTTAGACTATTTTTCATGAATCCTTCTCAAATACAATGTGCACACTTACATAACTCATTTTACTGACATATATTATATCTCTTTCCAAACCTAGAATATGTAGTACACCTAGAAGGGTTCTTCTCTTCCCACCCTTTAGCTTCAGTCAAACTCTACCTCATCCAACAATATTGGTTTTCAATTCGTCTCCCAAGAATACATATCCTCCTTCATACTTCTCATATTCACAAAACCATTCCCTATGAGGTTTCATATGAAAATATGCACCTTATTTGATCAACCAAACATCATGATCTGATTGTGTACTAGTCAACACCATATACACATCCCCTCCTTTGTCTAGAGAAGTATTTCCTTCAGTAGACTTATTCTCATCAAATCCATGACTTTTCTCAACATCCTTAGAATTGTATTACCTTTTGTAATTTCTAACTTTACTGCATTTCCAACACCTTCTTGTTGACTAAACTAGGGATTTAGTTCTACCCTTAGACTTAGAATTTCTACCGAGGAATTTACCTCTTCATCTATCGATAGGTCGACCTCTCACCACCAAGGCATCTTTGGTCGATCCTTCCATTTCCTTCCTCCTGATTTCCTCCAAAAGCATATATGAAACCACATATTTAATCATTAAGGCGGTTGAATTACTCCTAATATCCACAACTAAGTTATCCCATGAATCTGGAAAAGAACACAACAAACTGATACATTTCTCCTACTTGGTGATTTTAATATCCATAAACAATAACTAAATTAGTATAGTATTGATTGCATTCAAGTACTCTTTTACTAATCTACCATCACTCATTCTCAGAAGGAACAATTTCTTCCAAAGAAACAACTTGTTTACTAGGGATTTCGATTAGTACAAGTTCCCCAACTTATCCCATAATTTATTTGTAGTGTCTTCTCCTAAGTCATTTAGCAACACTAAATCTACAAGACAAAGTCAAATCATACTCCTTTCCTTCCTATCGAATTTCTCCCATTCTTCCTTCGACCTGCCCATTGAAATTTTTTTCATGATCCACATCGACCCATTGTTCTCGATCTACCAAGAGATCTTCCATTTTAAGCTTCCACAGCTCAAATTTTTTTCCATTGAACTTCTCAATCTCAATCCTATAACTGCTTTCCATTCTTTCAATCACAAATCACTTACAACTCCCACTAGACCTAGTTTTAGTATAGATATGTGAATGAGTTGAACCCTCAGCAACAAAGGTGTCCCCCCTAAATCCAAGATCTTGTTTTGATTCATATCTACTTAGAACTAAGATCTACACAATATTGCTCTGATACCAAATGTAGAGAAACACTAAACCAAACAAGAGAGAGGGGATAGAATTAAATATAAAGTAAACAATGGAAATCACACACAATACACAGATATTTACCCTAGAAACCCTTAACTAAGAAAACAAACAATGTTTGAGCCACTCATGCTATCTTGTTGTCTTAATCATTCACTGAACAAATAGTTACATGACTAACCTTGCTCCACACCTAACACCAATTCATCATCCTATTCTCTTCCTTGATTACAAGAACGACCATGTAGCCATTTGTATTACATCTTCATGACCATTACACACCTCTCAAATCCAATAGTTTGATCATCTTTGACAGTACTACATAATTCCATATTTATATTCTTTTATAGCATGCACAACCCTAATTCACAGTGCCCAAAAATGGTTACAGACCCATGATGATGATCCCCTGCAATCCTGTGAATCTCAATATTCTATTACAGTCAACCCCCAATTGGCTACGAACCAATTGACTATGAACCAGTCAACCACTAGTCAGATATTGATCAACCATTTATGCAGTTACTCTGTTGACCACCAATTGACCTTTCAGTCAACTTGATGAACATTGACTCGACTCAACTATCCACTCAAACATTCACCTAGTCGATTGATTGTGTTTTCACTGCAAAGAATATAACAACCCAACAATGTAAGACATTCAATTATGATAACTAAGACATTCAAAATTAATAGATGAAACAAATTTTTCTCCTGTTCATTTACATTTTCTCCCATGATTCCCCTTAGTGATTAGAAGTTTGATATTTGAATTTGTGGGCAACTTCAGATGTTGACCTTTTGGAAGAGAAGTGGTAATAATCATTAAAACACAAACATCTAAGGTTGAATAATTCATATTACATTTGGGACATGCAACCCTAGTACCAATGGTTTCCTTCTCTATCACTAATCCCTTGTTATTAATCCATATATTTCCCTATTTTTTCTGCTTGACACATAGTGATTCCTTACATAAGCATGTCATTGCAATGTTGGTTCAAGATTATGGTTGGAGAATAATTACAGTTGTTTATGTTGATGATGAATATGGTACTGCTGCAATTTCCTTACTATGTGATGTGTTTAAGAATGTTGGCTCTAAAATAGAATATAGATTAGCAATATTTCCAACCATAGACAAGAAATCCATAAGAAGGTGTTGATCCTAAAATATGCTAAGTCGTAAGTCTCTCTCTTGTATATCATGTTCCTACACTCATAAAATTTTCAATTTTATGGAGGGTTCATGAGTCTTGTTTTAACTTGTGTTGTCCCCAAGGTGCACCTTTATGTTCTGCCATCAAATTGCACCAATACTTAGATTATTCTTGAAGTATTTCACGAGTTCATGTATATTGTCTTGCAAGTCTGATTTTCCATCGTCATCATAACGCACTTCAATCTTTCGATGTATTTATTTTTCAACAACACTTAGTTAATTTTGTAATTCTCGTGGATTTGTTGCATTGTCTTTTTAAATTCCAAAACTCTTCTCACCAAAATGCACACCATGCTCTACGACCCTCATATTGCACTATACTTAGAATATTTTTGAGATTTTTCACCGCGAGTATGAACCACTTCATCAATTCACTTGATCGTTATCACTACAAGTCCGACCGACATACTTATGACACTTACTCATTTTCTACAAGTGTTATTTTCTTTCTTGATAACTTAATACTTATCCGATTTTCGATTTTAATGTGGTTTCCCGAGTCATAATTCTTTGAAATTATCTTCTACCTATGTTCAACCGATGTAGACCCATATTTAACCATTTCTTGATTTTTCACTGTAGGTTGGTAGACCAACGAGTCTTTATTGATTCTAATATCTCTTGGCGTGCACATCTAATCCTCCACTGTAATATGTGTATTTTCTTTTCATATTCCCCAAGATATATTTAATGTTAATTTTATTGAGGATAACAACTAATTAAAATAATGAAATGTCATTATTAATGGAAGACTTTTCAAGGAAATTCTCCATTAACTTGAACTTGATTCACATTAATTCTTCCTTTGAAAGAAGATATTTGAGTTTTATTATTGAAAAGGAGTTTACTTTGAAATTAATGTCTCAAAGTGATTGTACAAGAGTCTGCCAACTTCATCAAATATGGCAATGAGAAGAAGATAACAATTATGTGGGGACACTCTAAAAAGTTTTGGGTGAGAGGATCATATATTCCATTGGTCAAGGTCACACTGGTATTATTTCCAGAAAGGAATGAAAACAAAGTCTAAACATCAGGCATCGCCTTAGCAAGTTTCATACCAGACATTTTTTTTATTTTAGAGAGATATTTTCTAGTTGTATAGACAAATATGATCAAAATTGGAGGATAATCCAACTCAAGGGATAATTGCATGTTTCTATATCACCATTAGTTTTTAAAATAATGTTAAAACTTCCTGAATGAAAAATTATGTTCAAAGGAAATGAAAACAAAAGCTTCCTGAAGAAAGAAACAATGGAATGGAACTTTCGTAGGAATGTCTTGAAGATCCTGCAACGATGTATGAATACCTATCAATTATTCAAGTCAGTTTACTAAAAACTGCTTATAGAGATATAACATGGATTTTCTCCAGAGTGACAAGTCAATACTCTGTAATAATTATTTCTCGGTTGAATTTTTATATTTTACATTTTACAGTTCATAAACAAGCAATTTTTGACTAGGTGAAGATCATTTCTAGAGAAATCTCTTTGCAATTATCAAATTTCAATAAAAACAAGAGATTTTATATGTCGTCATATTTAATATTTGCTATCACTTACTGTCATGTTTTTAAGGGTTTGAGTGTGAGAAGACAAGTTGACTGTAAAATTGACCTGGTACCAATGTGATACCAAGCCTTATGGAAACAAAAAGCTACATACAATTTTTATGAATTTTATAACTCATTTATCTCTTCTTTTAAGAAACTTATCTTTGGGATGCGCAAATCCATATTTTCCTTGGAATCATCATTCTTCCTAGACAAAACAGGGAGAATTTAAAGTATGAAACACTATAGTGTTCATAGAATCTATTGTTCTTTTGAAAGGCCTCTTTATTTCCCGTACTATGTTCCTGATAAAATGTTTGTTATAGAGGTTGCTAGAAAATACATATTTTGGGTACATTTCTTTCATGATAAAAGAAAGAAGCAATTCATTCCTTTACCATGGAAGATTAGAGAAATTTAGTTCAAAAGTATTTCAAAAATTGATGAATTTGAAGTATAGATTGACCAATACAATTTAAAGTTAATAAAATCATGGGTTTCGACCCCAACCACTTTTTCGTGGGCCATATGACATATGTTGGTTTTAGTATTTCACTTGCTAATACATTTTTATTTGGAGAAGAGGAGGGAGATAGTCAAGACCCATAAGAAATAATTGTTGAAAATAAACCAGAGGATATCGAGACTGTCATTAGTACTATAGATCAACATAAACATAGGAGAAGAGTGGTTAATGAAAGAAGTATGCATTCTCCCAATGTTTCACTGAGAAGCGGCCCACACAAGCAAAGTTTTCAGTCAATGAAACTAGAGAAAAAGAAGTCTTCGACCAATAATTCTAATGATGGAGGCAAGAAAAACCCTATAAAGGGAAAGTTGGAGCAATCTCATACGATTTAGATTAAAAGAAAAATACAAAGTAGTCAGCAAGAGGTAGAGGAGCTCGCACCTGAAGACGAGGTTTTCCTTGAAGATATGGATCTGGGTGTTGATATTGAAAATATAGAATTTCATGACAATAAGAAGAGAATTCAAGAGATTGGGGAAGTTGCAAATGAATTGGAAACTCGAGAACAAGCCTTTTCATAAGAGGAATCTTTCACAGTACAGAATGTTATGCTCAATAAAAGTTCTAAAAAAATAATTTTCAAAAGACTCCATTCAAAAAATTAAAGGATTCAATGAAAATCCAATTTAGAGTTAGATCTCAGTGGTGTACCACCTTCCAAAATTCATCACATCCACAAGCCTATAGGGGAAGAACTTGAAATTTCATTTTGTGTGATGGAAAGAAAAAATGCCAGTTTGAAAGAAATAATCAAAGAATTGGAAATTACATTGATGCCACTTCCAATATTTGCAAGTCCAATCACCACTATGAAGCCATGGAAGACTTTGGATGGCACACCAAAGTCTAGTTCGAAACTAAAAGGAAAATCAATCTTGCTTGCGGTTTTCAGACAATATAATGGAAAGAATATTCAGAAGAGAATGCCTCTAATTCTTGATACATGGGAGTTAACAACTAGTTTTATTGATTTGGCATCGAAGATGGATAATTTGAAACAGTACCTGGAAGATGATTTGGAAAATTATGAATGGTTTTATAAAGAGAAAATCGTTACTTTTGTGATTAAAGTTTCAAATATGACCGAGCATAAAAGAAAGGAATAAGACTTACCCTCCCGGGCTCAGATTAAACAATTAAAGACTTGCTAGATTAAAAGAATTAAATTCTTAAAAGAAATATTGGATGACCTTGATACTCTAGGTGTCAAAAGGGGTGAATGTCATTTAAAATTAATTGATTTGGACTTAGTTGGAACTACAGGAGAGGTTGATGATACAAAAATCATTTTAAATTCAGTTTTTATGACTAAGGAACAGTTTGAGGAAAATTTGGAATCATTAAAATCTGCATTGACAGAAAAGTTCAATGGTTTAATGGAATACTCAAAATTTAAGGTCGAGAGTTGATTAATCAATTATGTGAACAAGAACAAGGATATAAAATACACATTACATCAAGTTTCAATTGAGGACTAGGACATAGAAGATTCATTGTTTGATATAAGGGTCAGACAAAAGGTAATTGTCGCTCCCATGAGGGATTATGTTTAAAATTGGTTAAAGCAAGATTTAATCAAAATAACTAAAGAAAATCAATAAGTGGCAGTTACAACTGGACCAAGAACTGCAAATCAGGAGAATACAAAAGGAACATTGGCAGGAAAATAGATAGAGATAGAACACCATCATAGTGAGTAAATTCGATCACATTCTTCTCGATTCTTTTCTCTTCCTATTCAGAAGTCATCCATTTGTGTTTTATCTGTCCCAAGAAAACATAACTGATTTCTGATCTTTTTTTTTTATCTTCTTTTCAAGTCCATCCATGTTCCATTCTTTCATTTTATTGTCCACAGGAGCCCAATCCCAATCCAATTCTGGATGAATACATTTTATTTTTAATACTATCAAAGACCATATTTATTTTTTGAAAAAATCCCAGAGAAATATTTTGGGGATAACTTTAATGATATCTTTGAACTCTAAGTTTTGAGAATAAGATGTTTAAATTTTTCCTATCATATTCTATCCTTTTTTGAATGAAGAAACTATTTTAAATTTTTCTCATTTGTGGGCCTATGTCTTCCTTTCCTTGAATGTGATAAAAAAATTATGAATATTGTGATGGATGTGAGAATCTTGTTATTTTTCCTGTAACTATTATTTATTTTTGTATAATATTTTTGCAAATATTATATTTTGATGAGAGAAGATTATTGGTCCTCTTCTCAAGAATTATTTGGTGTATGTATATTATTTTCAATCAACAATATTTTTATTTTATTGAGTGACAAAGATTTGGATTTTTCTATTTAGTATTCTTTCATTTTTCAGTGCCAAGATATTCAAGATTAATCTTATAGAAAATACAAAGGAGTACCACCTCTATAAAAATGCAGGGGGGTATTTATATCCTTGTAAGGTTGTTTTTTTTACCTTAATAGATCTAAAAAACAACATTTTTGGAGACCATACTAGGGAGAATAAAAGGCTAGTTTCACAAACCAGAATTCTAATGACCCAACCTCACACAAATCAACCCCAGTTACAAGTTGGTCATGTAAATCAAACAAGTGTTCTTCATCAATTGTATGTTTTGACATTAACAACATCCATAACTCGTGAAGAGATTGAAATGTTATGGAAAACCCTTTCCCGTGAATAATAAAGAGAAATAGCAAGAAGGAAAATAAGACAAGAGAGAAATTGAAATTTGGAATCATACAAGGGCCCAATAACAAGAGGTAAAAGAAAACGACTTCAAATTCCATAAATTGGAGAAAGTTTCACCATTGAGAAAAGAAGAATTTCGATAATGGGTGACAGATAAGAGAATCCTAAGAATCATGTAGGGAGAAATGAAAGACAGATAATTCCAAGAAGAAGGGTTAGAAATAACCCACTTAATCTTCAAGGAGAGCAACATCAATTGGAAACTCTTCCACAAGGAGTGTTTCCAACATTTTTCAGAAGATGGACTGATGGATCCAAAAATACATATGGATCTATTTTTTAATATGTGTGAGATTCATTTAGTAGAACATGATGACTTAATGGTCAGGCATTTTCTTCAGACATTGACAAGATTGGCCTTTGAATGGTATATGTCTCTTATTGCAAGACCAATTTCATCATTTGATGATTTAGAATATATGGTCTTGACTATGTATGCTCCCCCAATAGCATATCATACTTTTCTCACAAAATTCACTCAAATTCATTTGAAAAGGGTGAAAGGATTAGATATTTCAACTTAATATTTTTCAAGACATTAAATCAAATTCCAGAATAACAAAATCCAAACACTCTAGTCATACTTGGATGTTATAAAAATGTAATGCCCTCAAAAGTAAAATTTTCCATTAGGGATTCACAAATTGAAGACTTATATGGAGCTATGCGTAAAGCGACAAAGATAGAAAAAATCATTCTAGAAACATATGATGATCCTGAGATTATCCTCAGGAAATTCCAAAGACAAATGCATACTCTTGCTATCTCAAATCAATGGGCATCAACTCTGAGGAATGTTGAAAATCAGGGAATAAGGAATACTGAAATTCAAGGAATTGGTGGAGGAATCCTTCAAGGAGTAATCCCTAATCTAAGAAACGATCCAGCAAAAACTCAAGAGAAAAAAAAAATATTAGAAATATCTTGAAGATGAATCGAATGATTTGACAAATGAAGAATGAGATAATAAGATTGAGAAGAGGAGAAATTTTTTCTCCTATGAATCAAAATCCTAGAGTTCCTGCTCAAGAATAGAGAATACATATTCTATAGAAAGAGAGGATTAGAAATGATGATATGACCAAAGAGTATAGGTAGAGAGCACCAAGAGTGAAAAACCCTAATGTTGTAATATTAGAAGAGATCTTTGATGAAGAAAATTTTGATAACTTTCAACAAGAGGCTGAAATCATTCAAGATGAAAGTATTGAATCTGTACAGAGGGATGAAGGTGAGTCATCCTTGTATATTTTTTATGAACATGAAGAATCAAATATCTCACAAGAAAATGTTGTGCAAACCAGGGTACAAGTCAACAGATTCAAAACAAAATAAATTGTTGAAAAATAAAAAGAGAAAAACAAAACGAATGTTGTAGAAACATAAAAAAATAAAGTAGTTTCTAATCAAATAAAGAATCATCGACAGATGAATTATAATGTAATTGATGACTAGAAAAAATTGAGAATTACTCTCCCTTTCATGGAAGTTGTAAAAATCCCACAACAAAAAGAAAATATTCTCAATATTTTGGATGAGACAAATACAAGAATTGAAGTTGTTGTAACAAATTCCAAGCTTCAACAAAATCTTTCAACGGTTAAACCAAGGGGTAAGGTCTCGCCATTCTACATCACAATAGAAAATCATGATGTAGTGTTATACAATTGTTTGGTTGACAGTGGAGAAACCAATAATATTATGCCCTTATCAATAATGGAACCTCTGGGAATGGTATGTACGAAGTATTATGAAATTAGAGAAATTATATATGTGTAATGATCCCAAGCCATTATGCAAGGATCATCATTGTTTTGGTGTCTTTTTTTAAACTTTTTCTGAGTGAGGTATTTCGTCAAACACTTTTTTGATCTACCTTTTAGATGTGTTTATATGTGTGTATGTAGAAAATAACAGAAAGAGATAACCATGGAACATACCTCAACCATATGCAATAAGATAGACAAGCCAAAACATCTCAATTCTTCTTTATTCATAAAATAGAGAAAC
>ML780932.1:70542-81822 GCA_009831015.1 Picea engelmannii
ATTAATATTTAATTAATTAATTAAATCACTTTAATTAATTAATTAACCTTTTTACCTTTGAAAAGCTCCTTATCTCTCCTTGTGGCTTCCCTGGCCACTGAAAGTCACTTTTAGCCATCCCATCCTGTAGTGTTGCTCCTCCCAATTCCAATGAGTTATTACACTGAGAGGTTCCTCTAAGTAATGTGCCCAAAATGACCTCTTCAGTGAATTCCATTGAGGCATGTCATGACAGTGAGGGTGAGGTGTGTGAGGATGGAGTGATAGATGTGGATTCAGAGCAGTCGGATGATGACAATGACTCTTTCACAGAGGCTAGTGATAGTGACTCTACCTCAGAGGATAGTGATGATGACTCTTGCACAGAGGCTAGTGATGCTTGCACACTTGAGGAGGAGGATGACCCTTGTGTAGTGGATAGGCAGCTAGCTGGACAGGATGATAACCCCAGTGTCTCAGCAGACATGTCACATTACATTGATGACTTTATGCCTCAGCAGAGTGGTGACGCTAGTGAGGAGTCACACGTGTTAGCACCTAGAGATGATGAGCTTCTTATGGGGGGCGTGACACATCTGACACATGTTCAGACACCCATGATAGCCACGTCAGATGAGGATATCAGTGGCATGTCAGGTATGATGGATGAGCCTAGTGTGAGGGATGCACACCATGGACAGGTAGACCCACAGATCCAGGAGTAGGTACAGGACGTACATGCAGCTGACCCCACAATGCCTCTCAAATACCCATGTACTCACTCTAGCACCCATCTGGCTACTCTGGTCATCATAAATCTCTGCCCTGTGATGATGTCCCAAAGTGGGGACATTACAATATGAAATAGATTCAAGAAAGGTCCCAACATATGAGGAAATTAAAGATTTATGTTCCTGGATAATTGCAACGCCCCATATCACAATTGTTTCCACTATTATCGTTGTGGGATTTCCTCCAACATATGGAGTAGTTCTAGGAACATATTGTGTTCACTAATTGGGGGATACATCATGAATGATGGAAGTTGTATGATGTTACCAAAAAAAGACAAAAAATGGTAAAAGTCCTCGGAGAAGCCAGAAAGCCAGTTTCCTTCAGAAAGAAATATAATGAATCACTGCAAGACTACATTGATGTTGGGATTGAAAATTATGTTTTGCTTGACCCAGAGAAATTCAATGTTTCAAAACAAGAAGGAGAAAATTATTTTGAACGATTTTGGAAGATGCCTTTTGATGGTGCCTGCTCCAAATTTGGAAGTGGAGTAGGGATTGTTTTCAAGATATATGGTTCAATTATACATCCACACGCCATCATACTCATTTTTCCTTGTACAAACAATGAAGTTGAATATGAAGCATTGATACAAGGAATGAATCTTTCACTACAGATGAAAATTGAACACTTGATAATAACCGGTGATTCTAAACTAGTTATAAATCATATAAAGAAGAAGTACAAGATCAAAAAAAAAATTGAAATTTTATGCCAAAAGAGTAAATGAACTCATGAATTCTTTCGATTAATTTAACATCTCCTTCATCCTAATAGATAATAATCAGAAGGAAGACTCGCTGGTGGTTGTTGCATCTTTATTCAATACTGATGATTCACAAAATCAAAATGCATTTTAGGTCAAAAGGATTTTCATACCTTCAGTACCTGATAATCAAGATTATCTCCAAGTTTTTGACAATAATGAGAAGTTGGTTGAATTTCTTGTTGATACAAATGTCTATGTAGAAATCCCTGAAGATCAAAGTCATCTATCTCTTTCAAAGGATTGTATCAATTTTGAATCTCTTTTTACAAGATATAACCAAATTAAAGTGCCCAATTTGAAATAAGAAGTGTATATTAGAAAACGGCAAAAAACTCAGAAAATAAATATTGGCATTCAATATTCTCCAAAGAATGTAAACCTTGGTACCAATTGCACTGATAAAGAAGTTGATCAATACATCGCTTTGTTCAAATAATTCTGATGTCTTTTCTTATACTTATGGTGATTTAAAGGAGTATGATAAATCCATATTTCAACATATCATACCATTGAAAGAAGGAACGAACTCGGTCAAGAAAAAACTGAGAATTATGAATCCTAAATTAAAATCCCTCGTAAAACTTGAGTTGGAAAAGTTGAAGAAAGTCAAAATATTCTTTCTGATTAGACACTCATAATGGATTTTGAACCCTATTATAGTAAGGAAGAAAAGTGTGGAAAGGCATCTTTGTGTTTATTTTACAGACCTAAACAAAGAAAGTATCAAAGATAATTATCCCCTCCCTGATATGGAAATGCTCTTGCAACAAGTGACAAGTTCATCTTTGATGTCTATGTTAGATGGTTGTTCTGGGTATAACCAAGTGTTGGTTTCAAAACAAGACAGGATTAAAACTACTTTCATTACACCCTAAGAGACATATGCATATGTACGCATGCCCTTTGGCTTGAAAAATATTGGAGCTACTTTTCAAAGGGAAATGGATCATGCCTTCAAATATTTAATTGGAAAATTTATGGTTGACTATCAATATGATATTACTATTCACTCCAGAGTAAGAGAAAAGCACATCCAACATTTAAGGCAAGTATTTGAGTGATGTAGATTATATTGAATATCTATGAATCCCAAGAAATGTTTGTTTTCAGTTTTATATGGAAAACTCTAGGGACATATAGTCAGTAAAGAAGGAATCTACATTGATCCAGATAGAGTTAGAGCTATCAATGAATTAAACCCTCCAATGTCCAAAAAAGGGGTATAGTCATTTTTTGGCAAGACAAATTTTGTAAGGAGGTTTGTCCTAGATTATGCCACAATTGTGAAACCAATAAATGTCTTGTTAAAAAGGGACCAAACCTGTGAATGGACACAATAAATTCAAAGAGCATTCACTAAGATAAAACATGCAAATACTTCATCTCCAGTTCTTCTCAGTCCAAACTTTGATCAATATTTTATCATATATTTTGTTTCTTCATAAGAGACCATTGCTTCTATCTTGATACACAGAAATATCAAAGGAGAATAAATTCCAATAATTTTTATGAGTAAAAATTTACATGACTATGAGTTGAGATATTCATAAATAGATAAACATACTCTTTATTTGGTCAAATTTGTGGCACACTTTAGAACTTACATCTTGTCATCTCATGTTATAGCATATGTCCCAACATCTCCAGTTAAAATACTCCTTAATAAACAATTGAGAGAAGGAAAATGGAAAAACTAGCTCGCGAAAATTCAAGAATATGATATTGAGATCAATCCATGAAAGAAATTAAAGGACAAGGGTTATGCAAACTTATGACAATGATTGATTCACTAAATGGGTTTATATCAATTTCAAGAGGATCTTCATCATCCACCTCATAGTGGTATAAGGATATCATCTTGTATCTAAAATTTGGCCAATTCCCAAATGGTATGTCTTCAAAAGAAACAAGTGCATTAAAGATGAAGGAAAACTAGTATGTACTAGTTGTTGAAATACTTTTTCGAAGAAATTTTGATGGAATGATACTAATATGCATTGATTCAATGAAAGTTGAAAAGGTGCTTGTTGAATTTCATGAAGTCATTTGCGGAGGACATTTTGCACCTACAACACATAGAATTATGAGAGTGAGCTATTATTGGCCAACCATTTTTAAGGATTCATATGCAATGATTAGAAATTGCATTTTTTGCTAGAGATTTTATGGGAAAATGAAAAGAGAAACAATTTCGTTGCAGTCTATAACAGTTGAATAACCTTTTTTATTGTGGGGACTTGATTTCATTGTCCCAATTAATCCTAAATCTAGTAAAGGTCATTCTTACATTCTTACTACAACTGACTATTTTACAAAGTCACAAGAAGTTGTAGCTCTCAAGAAGGTTGATTCTGAAGAACTCATTAATTTCCTCAAAGAGAATGTTTTATCAATATTTGAAGTTATAGATAATTTTATTATAGACAATGGATCAATATTTATTGAGTCAAAATTT
Organism: Picea engelmannii; assembly: GCA_009831015.1. Lineage (NCBI taxonomy): Eukaryota > Viridiplantae > Streptophyta > Pinopsida > Pinales > Pinaceae > Picea > Picea engelmannii. Next base: position 74,541 of record ML780932.1, read on the forward strand.
ACCAATTTTATGGGGAATTTGGTATTAAAATGGGACAATCTTCAAATTATTATCCCCGGGGAAATGGTTTAGCTGAATCTACAAACAAAAAATTGATCCAAATCCTTAAGAAAACAATGGATGTGAATCAAATAAATTGGCATGCAAAATTAATAGATGCATTATGGGACATTAGACTTACACCAAAATATAACATTGGATTGACACAATACACACTAGTATATGGGAAAGAAGCAAAAATTCCAAATCATATGGAACTAAATGCCTTATCATATGTTGTAAATTCCGAAGACACGGAAGAAATTTCTCCTCTACAAAGAAGATATAATCAGTTAATGCATATGGAGGAACAAATAAATGAGGCATTGAGGAAAATAAATCAAAGAAAACAATCTATAAAAAAGTATTTTGATCAAAGTGCTTCATCCAAATATTTTCAAAAGGGACAACTGGTATTATTGTGGAATAAAGCCAAGGAGAAATCTCCTTTGCACATAAAATTTGAAGCATTGTGGATCAGCCCCTATGTGATTGAAAAATCCTTGGGATACAATTCTTATTTTCTCAAAGACATGAAGGGGACAACTCAGATGTTGCAATTCAATGAACAACATCTTGAAAGTGTTTTCTCTTGATCAATCTCGCTCTCACCTATACATGGTTTTATTTTTCCTGTAAATTTTTTGTAAGTCTTTATTTTTCATTCTCTTGTTTCATACTGACTCCATGCCCAATGGATGAGATTTTGGATTCTTAGTAACCCGCGGGGGGTTTCTATCCCACAGTTGGAGCCAGTTTTTGATCCTCAAATATGCTAAGTCATAAGTCTCTCTCTTGTGTATCATATTCCTACACTTAGAAAATTTTCATTTTTATGGTAGGTTCATGAGTCTAGTTGTAACTTCCTATGTCCCCAAAGTGCACATTTTTGTTCCACGATAATCAAAATGAACCAATACTTAGAGTATTCTTGAAGTATTTCGAAGTATCGTGCATATTTTCTTGCAAGTATAATCTTTCATTGTCATTAAAACGCACTTCAATCTTCCGTTGTATCTATTTTTCACCAACACTTAGTTCATTTTGTGTTTCTAGTGGATTTGTTTCATTTTCTTGTTAAAGCCCAAAACTTTGCTCTCACTAAAATAAACACCATGTTCCATGACCCTCATATTGCACTATACTTAGAATATTTTCGATCTTTTCACCATAGGTATGAACTACTTCCCCAATTCACTTGATTTCCATCACTACAAGTCTAAAAATACATCAAGAAGAAGAAGATATAAATAAGTTGGAGTTGAAATCCAACTATACCTTCATGACAATAGTCATTGGTTTTTTAACTCAAAATAAGTTGGCGTGGAAGGAAAATCCAAACCACATTCCACATAAGTCTAGCACACTTGAATCACAACTCATGGTTAATCAATAATACTAAGCTAGTGTGAAGGAAGGCTAATAGTACTAAAACAAAAATCATGAATTTACAAGCTCTGATGTTAGTATATGGAAGTAAGGAGTTGTGTGGCAATACTTTGTTGCACAATGTTGGTGGAGATGTTAACAATATCACTTTTTATGTATATCTCTATCGCATTGAAGTACATCAATGGTCTCTCAAAGTAGGGAAAACTTTGATGAGAATAAATGGACCTACTGAGATAACTAAGCATTGTATATATGTTGCTTTGAATCCTTTTAACTCTACTACAACCTATAAAAGATAATTAGGTGGCATGGGAAACTATAATTGCAGGAACAAAAAACCACATTATTTTATTGTGTCATTTAACCATGTCTACAAACTCTTGACATTAAACCTCCAATCATCCAGTGCTTTGATGGCAAGAAAATATTGTAGTGATGTCTCAGAAGTGCTTGTTTTCCTTGCAAATTAAGGACATATTGTTGCAACTCGTCATATTTATGCTATAAAATAAAATGATATCCCTCAAATATAGTACTTGTGTCATGAATATAAGTGTGTCTCTATAAAAGAGCAACAAGCTTCTATCAAAACCCTAAAAGTATATATAATAATTTCCTTAGAGTTTTTTATGGTTAGTTACAACCAACTCTATTGATTCCAATTCTTCCATGTGCATTATGAGACCGTTATCTTGGCCTTGACTTCCTACCTGTGATTGTCTAGTCCTCAATTTATTCTCACACTATGATAGTTATCTCTCCAAAACTAACACAATCATATTCAATTCTTCTCGAGATTGACTCTATTTTTAGGCACCATTAAGTGTGAACTATCAATCTAACATTTTCTAACAATCTAACATTTTCCAATATTTGACATTGTTGATCCAAGTCTACAATCATATCATAATACATTATGAGTATAGATTCATCTAATCTTCCCAAAGCATCCAAAGAGTCACTTAATCTTCTCAAAGCATCCAAAAAGTCACATATACTTGTGTATTATGGTTTCTTTACTTGGATGAATTTTATGTTCCTTGCTTTGTTTTATGTTGTCTAAGTTGAAATATTGGCTAAGTATAAGTATTGTTGGGGTGTTTTAAAGTTAAGGTTGGATGCATGCCTATTGTTGTGTGAACTTGGTTGTGTTGGACTTAGTTATGCATCTAACTTATTGTAGTGTAAGGAAAAGTTATGGGAAAACCTTAAGTTAAGAGGCATTTTCTTGTTGTAGTAAGCATGAGTTGGTCAAGACACTATGGCTAAGGTAAGGAAGTGTTACACAATTTGAGATTATGGAAAAAATGGGCAAGACTCTTAAGCCCAAAACAAGTGGGATCGGAGCTCAAATTATCTGAGAATATGGTTTCATAACTTTGTTTGATGCCTTTCGCCATGTTCCAAAAGGAAGTAGTAGGTTGGCATGGTGGTTTGATAGGCTCAAGACAACTTTATGATCATCTCTCCCTAATAAAGTTCATTGGGAGGATTAGGTGATCATTGAGACAACATCTAATAGCACATGTGTTGTAGTGATCCCTCTTTAAATAATTTTCTAGCAGATTACCAATAGTTGGTGGAGACTGAATGAAGGCAGAAGATGATATCGAGTTGTTGTTGTAGGTCATGGTCGGTTTAGAAGTAGCCTGGCCACGTGTCCCACCATTCCTTAGAGTGCATTTTAGCCAAGTTAATATGCACACACTAGTCATAGAGGACACACTTTGGAGTGTCATGGATTTAAGTGAAGTTTGGCCTAAGCATTCCCCTATAAACATTTTTAATATGGTATTGTATGGTACCCATTGGCATGCCACTTCAGGAAGAGGTAAAAATATTGTTTCTTCTTGTTGTATTTCATTTTCTTCTCATTGTATTTGGGAACACCATTTATGCTACAATAAGGAAATCATAATAAAACATATTTTTATTTGGCTCATGTGTCCTAGACTTGTCTTGGAATCAGAGTAAGGGGGTCTAAGGATGATTGTGCTCATGGATGGTGGATATTTTTTGAGTGCTTGTGATATTTTATGTCTAGTTTTGACTTGCAATTTATCATTCAGCACAACACACCTAGAATAAAAAGGCATTTATAAATACTGATGATTTAAAACATGTATTATCATGTAACAAGAGTAAAAATAGTTCAATATTCCTCAAATATTCATTAATCATTTTCAAAAATTCAAAGTTCACAACCATATATGCTTTATGTAAAATATGCTTCAATTGATTCATAGTCTTAAATTTAGGTCTCTTTTGAGTCAATATTTGTTGTCTCATTGAAATTGAAGCATAAGGTTAAGGTTGAACCAAGTCAACTATTTGTTCAAAGAGATGAATTACAAGAAAACCTATTGTAAAAAAGGATATACTTGAAATTGAATAAGGAGGTCAAGAGAGTCACAAAAAATTAAATCTTTGTAAAAATCACAAGTTGGGGTGCATTATCAATAGTATCTGACACCCTAAGATTGTTAGCAGAAAGCAAGCATGATATAAAATAAACAAGTGCAAGTGAGAGATTACAAACAAGTGTGACTAGTGCAAAATCAAAAAATGGGTAAAGGAGAAAAGCGTTTACAAAATTCCAATCAAGAAATCAAGGGATTGCAAGAATCCAAACATGAAGCACGAAATTGGGCTATTGTTATTCACAATAAAACTTATATGAAGGATCAATTGATCCAAGCACTTGAGATAAAATTAATTCAAAAGGAGAAACAAATTGAGTATGGTTGATGCCACATGTGCCAAAAATGACTTATGCAAATGATAGATGTTACTTGTGAAACATATGACCTCGTACAAAAATTTGATGCAACTTGTGACACAAAAGAGATAATGCAAATGGTTAATGATACTTGTGATACACATGACCTCATGGTGGATACAAAAGAAAAACAAGTTTTCATTGATGATTCCTTTCCAAGTTATGAGATGGAATTGATGACGGAGAGTCTTGTTGAACATGACTCACAAGCAGAAGCATAGAGTGATAGAAGCAACAGTATATGTGAATTTGAATAAGATCAAAATTATATTTTCAAGATGATTTTCGGGCCTTGGGAAGAATCGATATTAAAAAAAAAATAGACATGGATTAGGATATGACAAAGGAAAAAACTTTCATATCTTAAATTACTCCAAACCAATTATGTTTCCCAGTGTGAGATTTCTTGATGAAATTTTGAAGACTTCAAAATTTAATAAAGAAGTTAAGAATGTCGATGATACAAACATTAGGGAAATTTCCTAATAAGTTCCAACATTGTCACAGAGTTGGTCACATTGAGAATCTGTTTTTTGTTCTTCGTCATTGTCCTTATTATGGGAAGAACAAGCATCATTCAATAACATGTCAAAAGAAGAAGGATAGAAATTTAAAAATTCATTATGGTTGGATAACTCCTTGGCATTGGAATTAATAAGTCAAGAAGTTTCATATGTCTTACAATCTAGTTCAAACACATGTAAAGACCCATTTGCATTGAAAAAACACAAAATTATAAGTCTTTCAAACAATTATTCTAGATGAAAATTTGGGCATAATTGGGGCCAATTCTAAATGTATTTTGAATTAAAACATGAGTAAGAGAAAGGTACTCTCTATACCTCAAGGGGGAGTACATTATGAGTACGTTGATGAAGAAAAAAATGAACAATATTTCACCTTTAGGGGGGGGAGTATGATGGTATCAAGTGAAAATGGTTAGTGGTCAACCAAAACCACCACATTCATCAAGTCAAAATGGATAGTGGTCAACCAAAAACCACCAAATACAATGATGAACAATTTAAGAAAAAAATAATGAAAAAGCTCAAGCTTGAATCCACCACCTTGTACCTAACAAGGGGGAATATCAATGATGATAGTTAGGCTTCAAGTTTCAAAGTCCTATCAATCAAAAAATAAAATTCGATTGACATTTGGGAATTCCATCATGGAAACTAGTCTCCTCGACATGTTATCTACAATCAAAGCAACTATTCATTGAGATGTTGTTCGACACCTAATTGTTTTTAAATTCATAGAAAACTTAGATGATCCTATTTTTTCATTGATAGAAGAATGATGATCCTATTTGTTCAGAAAAATTACTAGGGCAATGTTCAGACATAGAAACTGTTCACTTCCATAATTTCTACTCTCTTTCAAAGTTCATTTTAGATGAACCATTCAACATCCATATTGGGAGTTTTTTAGGCATATCTTCATTGAAGCTTAGTTCAGAAGTTTAAGATTGAAGATTGAAAATGATACCAATTTATGCACTAGTTCATGTTTCCTTACTTGTATAGTTAGTTAGATTTGTGATTGAGTGTAAAATCCTTGATTTAGCAATGTATAATGTAAATATGATGTATGGTCATGAGCCCGACTGTGTAATATGTAAACATTGTATATTGTAATAATAAAAGAAAATGTAATGTTAGATAAAGATGGACATGGATGGAGTAATGGGGGATAACTTTCTATAAGAGAGGGGAAGGCCTAGGAGGGGTTCCAAGGGGTAAATATTCATGGGTATTAATCGAAACCCACTTCCTAAAATTATTATTTTTGTATGAAGCTTCTAATTTCCTCTTGAGTGTATCAAATCCCCAATCATTAAACACATGTAAGAGGGTGGGTGTGAAAATTCACTTCACTTAGTTAATGAGAGCATGGTGGATGAGCAAAATCAGCCTTGGAGAATGTGAGAGTCAACATGCATGGACAAAAAGGGAAATTTGAATGGGTATGGTAGGCAGTTTTTACATACAGGTTTTGGAGAAGAAAAGGAGTGCAAAGTGTTGGAGCTTGAAGGCAGCCATAGTGGGCATGTGTGGCAGCTGGTTGGAGATGTAAATTCATGAATAATTAGGCTACTAGGCCTGTAGAGTGAGATTATGTGTGAGAAATTACCCTACAACAATGAGCTTGATGCTATGAGATTTTCCTATTGCAACTAACATCTCTAGAGTCCCTAGCAAGAGAGATTCCCAACCACCTTGTGTTGGAGCCATGAAGGGAAGTGGGAAGGCATGAGGGACTATGTGCGGTGAAGGGGGGTCCCATTCCTTAGGTTGTGTAGGTTGAGGAGAAGAGAGAAAGTGGATTGGGATAGTTGTAGGAAAATTAGCTTGTTGTGGGTTGTAATGGATTGTGAGTGGACAAAAAAGACACACACTTTTTGGTGTATTTGTAGCTCCAATTGGGTGATTTTTTGTTGAGATTTGGAGCAACAAATCTACAGTTGGACAGAATTTTTGTCCCCTACAACTAGTTGCACAATTGTTGATAAAAGATAAGTGTTTTTATCTTTGTTTTCATATTCTTGTTTATGATATTTATTCGTTGTGCATATACTATGTTCTTGAGTAAATTATATGCTATTGTGCATTGTATAATTAGTTTCATTTGCAATGTTGTTAATGCATGTAAATCCTCAATGCATTGCATTTAGTTATGGGATTATTTGTTGTGTACTTACTTTGAGTTTTAAGCAACTATATGCGGGTGTGTGAATCTTAATTTAGTTGAATTTATGTTTTAAGAATGTTGTTAATTGCTTGGGCATTTTTAGCATGCATGCATTTGATTTAATTGATATCAGAAAATTTTTAAATTGTTGAGTTTAGTGCTGGGAACACTACAGAGTGGTATGAGATCTTCTCTTTCAACATCGGACCTGTATGGGATGAATACTCATGTGAATTTTGTATATTCATTGTGGCGGAGTTAATCTATGTCAAGTTTGGGAAAATGGTGAATTTCATAGTGAAATGCTCAATTTTTTGGTAAAACCTACACTTAATTTGGCAAGAGGATGTTGAATTAAAAATCATGGGATCAAGTTAT
>ML780932.1:115082-146488 GCA_009831015.1 Picea engelmannii
TAATGAACTTTCTTAAAACAAAGAAACCCAAACTAAAAGTTCTCTTTTAAAGCGAACTATTCAAAAGAAATCTGATCTTTCCCTAAACAATTCTAAAGAAAACACATGCTTTGTAATTGAAAGACACTCAAAGCAAGAGACTATCCTTCAAAACCAAACAAAGCAAAAGTGGCTAAAAGCAACTTAAAGGATGTCAAGCAGACTGTAAACAGATCAATATAGGCTCCAAAAGTTCAATCCAGTTGTTCAAATAAAAACTGGGTATCAAAAGACTTAATCCAAAATTTTCACAAGTGAGTTCACAGGCTAGCAGTGTATTATAGTGCGAGAATCAAGGATTCTCGCAGGCTGGACATAGGTTGACTGCGAGGTGTTCGCACTGGACTGAACACCAGGGTGTGAACTCAAGTGATTCTCGCAGGCTACTAACGAGTGCAATGTGAGAATGGTTATAAACAAGAAAAATTTGGAAAAAGGACAAAATTTCTAAGAGAACTTTCAGATCCAGAGAGTCTTGATAGATCTCACATAGACTCAGAGACCATAAAACAAGCAATCAAAGCAAGGGAAACTAGACTAACTAGGAAACAATCCATTCCCCAGTAGAGTCACCAATTTTGTTATAAGATTAATCCGTAAGTGCAGACACAAACCGATATCCCTAGATCTACCTAGATCTAGAACAAAATAGGACAGAATGATACTCTTTCCCTAGATTTTAACTATTGAATATACTAAGAGGCAAGGATTATGAACATACCTTATGAATGCTTCCTTAGGTCTCTGTTGTTCTAAGCTTCACTCCAATGCTCTCGTACAGTCAAGATCAAAACAATACAAACCAATCGAAGTGAAGGAAACACGAGTTATTCAATAGTTAATCTATGTATATGATCAAGGAGTTATACAATAAAGAGAAACTAACTTTATGGGAAAAAGACACATTACCGTATTATTAAATATGAAAGAGAGATTACAACCTGAGCCTTGATGTCGTAAGGTCCCTTCCAACTGTCCTTCGTTCCCCACACACTTCTTGCTCCAAGGATTCTGAAACCATAGATCTGATAGCTACTCACAATCTGTCTTGACAAAGCAAGTCTCAAAGCTACTCCAACCAAGCTAATAATTCCATGCCAACCAAAAGCTAACCTTCTCCATGAGAATTCCTCTCCTTTTATAAGTTGAAGAGGATAGGGTGAGGAGGTTAGGATGATCCCACTAAATCACGAAAGCGAGTAAGATCCAAACCATTCGGATGCCACCTCACCATAGAAGCTTCCCCTTCTAGAAGATTCGAGAAAACGCTCATTTTTCCCACGTGTTGGAATGTTCTCACCCTAGCTATAGAGAAACCTGCGAACACCTCGCACCCTGGCTATAGTGCAACCTGCGAGAATGGGTCATTCTCGCACCCTGCCTATATAGCAACCTGCAAACTTCCCTTTTTATAAGGTTTTTACATGGGAAAATGTAACTTCTTTTCTCAGGAGAAGTTCTTCTCCTCTCTCTCTTTAGGAACTCAGGGCACTGACCCCTCTGAAGGCAACAGATAGGTTTACATAATTAACGATCATAGGGATGACAAAAATAATGTGTAACACACTACTCACGGACTCTCATTCCCCACATGTCTTTTCCACCAGAGAGTATACACCTTCATTGTCACACAGTCCATCGACTGGTTCACCTCCCTCTCAGGGTCTCAGCAACAAGCAGGATCAAGAATTTGCAGAGCTCTGTAGCTGGTGATGGACACTCTCTAGGAGAAAACCACTTCCCAGCAAACTCTCTCACTTGGAGAGAGTTGCTCACAGGCTGAGAACCTGCCTCTTCTACCATGGACCTAAGAACCCGCTTCTTCAACCAGTTTCAACTCAAATCTCACAAGGTGAGAATAACAACAACAACAATAGCAATTCAGATAACTCATGGTGACAATAACAACATGAATTTGGGTATGGACATCCAAAAATGGAAACATTCCAAACTAAGACACAATACGGTTCAAACATTTATAGGGTGCTCGAACTTCACAAGAGACACGACTCAGTCCATGAGTTTGCCACTGGTTTCAGGGTGTGTGACAAGGAATCAACACAGAGGTCGTTCACAAAAGCTAAATAGAATTCATGAAGAATGGGGAATGAAAAAATGACTCAAGTCGAGGATGGAAGAATGACTGAATGAACAACCTTCCTGCAAGGTTTTCCTTCCATGTGCGTGGGTAAGAAAATACAGACGCAGAGGAAAAATGGGTTCAGACCGGGCATCCCAGCGATCTCAGGCAGAGGATGATAGAATGACAGAACCAACATGGTTGACTCATCATTTTTAACTGCATGCACCCAAGTCGAAACTTGTCTTCCTGGAGCCGCATGAGTTCCACTTAGCACACGTTCCATTTACAGGAACTTAGGACAACACTCAACATTTCCACCTTAGCCTTCAGGAAATAATAATAAATTATTATCCCCTTTAGAGTTAATCCCCCTAGCTTAGCCCCTAGGCCCACACACTTAGCCTCCTCCCTTACCCAACCTTTTGGAAGCTTAGTCTCCCATCACTCTTTCTTCGTGGTTGGTCTACACACAGCGATGTTTATATTTTATTAATGATCTCCATAATTACATATACAAAATTAGGCTCTCGGCCTTTAACACCTAGGCTCTCTGGCCTAGTAACCAAATAAGCCTCCTAGCTTATTATAACTTAGCTCACCAGCCTACAAAACATGTTTACAATACATAATATAAATGGGCTCATCCTTGGGGATATTACAAAGTGGATGATTACATAGCCAGGTGCATGGAATATTAGAAAGTGAATATTGAACATAGGCATCCAACAAGATCGTTACAATTAGTTCTCATTCTTGAATGGAAATGGGAAGTAGTTATAATATATTTTATTACCAAGTTACCAAGAATAACAAGGCAACATGATTCCATCATGGTAGTGGTGGACAAGTTTACAAATGTTGCACATTTTATACTGGTGAAAACTACTCACAAGGAAGCCAACATTGCAGAGATTTATATGAAGGAAATTGCTAGGCTACATGGTATGCCTAAGGAAATAGTGTCAAATAGAGATCCCAAGTTCACTTCCAACTTTTGGAAGGGGTTGTTTAATGGATTTGGAACTAACTTGAATTTCAGAACAACGTATCATCTTGAGTCAGATGGGTAGAAAAAGGGAACTAACCGGATAATTGAAGACATGTTGAGGATGTATGTAATGGAAAAGCCTTCCAAGTGGGAAGACTGCCTTTATCTAGTTGATCTTTCTTATAGTAATGGTTATCATGCATCATTGAAGATAAGATCATTTGAAGTCTTATATGGTAGGAATGCAACACGCTAGTATGCTAGGACAACCTAGTAGACAGAGCAGTTATTGGGCCAGAGTTTCTAAGGGAAATGGAATAGAAAATGGTAAATATCTGGAAAAATTTAAAGGTCACACATGAAAGGAAAAAGAGTTATGCAGATAAAATAAGGACATGTAGACAATTCAAAGTGGGCAAGCATGTGTTTTTAAAAGTAAAGGAAAAAAGGACCTCGTTAAGATTGGGAATTTTCCCAAAGTTGGCAAAAAGATATTGTGGGTCATTTGAAGTTTTAGAGAATATAGGCCTAGTTGCATACATGCTTTCATTTTTTGCATCCATGAGAATTCATAATGTGTTTCATTTGTCTTTATTGATTAAATATGTGCCTAATCCTAACCATGTAATTGATTGGACTATGATCTAGGTGGAGCACAAAGGGGACTTTCAGGTGGAACCGATGTGCATCCTAGACTAGAAATTCAAATTTCTCAGGAACAAATCCATCGGTATCGTAAAGGTCCAGTGGAGCTGCTATGGTCTTGAAGATGCCACATGGGAGAACGAGGAGACCATGCAAGAGGAGTACCCCACAATGTTTTGTAAATTTTCAAGAAAACTCAATGTACATTTGTATATAAGTGTACAAGATTCCATTTTGGTAGCTAGAGTTCCTAGAGCCACATCTTAGAGGATTCCTACCGATATGTGTTGAACCCTTGGAAGGGAAGTGGTACAACCTAGGGGATTGTGGTGCAGATAATGGGGTACACTTCGTTGGGTTGTGCAAGTTGTGAGGAACGAGAGAATGATGGTTGGAATTGTTGTAGGAGTTGTAAACTTGCAAAAGTATTGATTACTATGATGTAAAATTTTGTATATGTATGTCGGTATGGTGTTGTGCACCGAGGATGATGAAAATTGTAGGGGGAGGGGAATGTGGAATTCTTGTTTTTAATCCCCGGTTTAGTGATGTATAATGTTAATACAATGTATGACTGCGAGCCTAACTATGTAATATGTAAACATTGTATATCGTAATAATATAATAAAATGTAATGTCGGTTGCAGATGGAAATGATGAAGTAATGGGGGATAAGTTTCCACAAGAGAGGAGAAGGTCTAAGAGGGGGTCTAAGGGGGGAATATTCATGGGTATTAATCCAAACCCGCTTCCTAAAATTATTATTTTGGTATGAACCTTCTAATTTCAGCTTGAGTGTATCAAAGCCTCAATCATTAAACAAAAGAGACATTCCTATCTAACCTATGTTGGAGATCTAGAGGGAAGTGGGAAGGCTTGAGGGACTATGTGTTGTGAAGGGGGATCCCATTCCTTGGGTTGTGTAGGTTGAGGGGAAGAGAGTTGGTGGATTGGGATAGTTGTATGAAAATTAGCTTGTTGTGGGTTGTAAATGGTTGTGAGTGGACAAAAGAGAGACACCCTTTCTTATGGATTTGTAGCCTCATCTCGGGGGTGATTTTCTTCTAATATTTGAAGCAGAAAATCTACGGTTGGGAGGAACATCCATCCCCTGCAGCCAGTTGCAAAATTGTTGATAAAAGATAAGTATTTTTATCTTTGTTTTTATGTTCTTAATTATCGAATTTATTTACTGTGCATATCCTTTGTTCTTGAGTAAAGTATATGTTGTTATGTATTGTACTGTAATTGGCTACATTCATAATGATGTTAATGCATGTAAATTCTCAATGCATTGCATTCAGTTATGGGATTATTTTTTGTGTGCTTACTTTGAGTTTCAAGAAGTTGTATGTTATGTGTGAATGTTAATTTAGTTGCATTCGTGTTTTAAGAATGTTGTTAATTGCTTGGGCATTTTTAACATGCATGCATTTGATTTAATTGGTATTAGAAAAAATTTAAATTGTTGGGTTTAGTAGTGGGGACACTACATTGAGGGGGGGATGTTAGACTTTGATTCCCTAGGCAATCACAAAGTCTAGGACTACATTCTTATGATTTTTCATCCTTATCTATTGATGAGGTGTTTCCATTATCCATTGATGAGTTGTCAATGAGATCTAGATCTAGAAGCGATCAAATACATGTACTATAAATTGACATAATGATATGAATACAAGTGTTGAGAATGGATTAAATCATTTTCCACCAAGTTCTTGTCTTTCTTTTTATATTTCTTAACATGTCTTGTTGAAAAGAGAATGTTTAATTGAGTCTACACTCTCTTTTTAGGTGTCAAAATTGTAAAAAATGTATAGGAAGGCCCAAAAAATTGTATTGGAAGTTTAGGACCCAAATATTGTTAGTATCAAGGCTAGTTTTAGAAGACCTCAACTGACCACTTCGATTAGTCCTTCCCCCTTGAGTAGCAATGGTCTCCATTTCAATAATATCTTATACTAGATGGGGGGGATTCTATTGGATGTGGTTCCTAGTGAACCACTTGCTCATGTGAAGAAGCTACCTTACTTCAACAACTCAAAAGAAATGCATATTTTATTGAAGGGTGATCCTCAATTTGGTGTCCATGATCCATTCAGTTGTAGCTTAATCAATACAGTCAAGGTTGATATCTAGAATGGAAAAGTGACATATAACCTTTTTGGTGTCCAATAGACATAGAAGGTAGGGTTGAAACAACTCCATAATAAAGACATGGTATAATTTGAGGAAGGAAGATGATGTAATTCAAAAGAATTCTCACATGAAGCCTTGGCTAAGTGTAAAACTAGAGTGGTTTAAGCTTCCTATGGACCTCAACTAGTTTCTCGTTCTAAAAGTGCAACCATACCTTCCTACTAGCCTTAAAATTATGTGGAACTCGATGTTGATTGTGTTGTGGTTTGTATTTGGTGCTAGATTCTTGTATAACATCATGAACTCGTTGTTGGATGTGTTATATCCATTCAAAAAAATTGGCTTCTTTGTTTTCCCCATTTTAATCATGGGGGCACTCTTCCTTTCTTGATGCACCCTTCCTTTCTCAATGCACATTGCAATGGGTAGAACTACATCGATTGGGGCCAATGGATAGAACCCTAGTAGACTTGAAATAATTATGGTTGATAGAACTATGAAGAGTTTTGTTGTAGTTGTTTTGAACTTAAAGAAGGATTCCATACTATGTAGATAGATGCTTGGAGTTGTACATTCTAAAGATGTCTATGATCATCCCATTGATTTCGTTCATTTCTCCACCAATATGGGGATGGAAGGAAGTCAAATTGGTTAGTTTAGTGTCCATCATGGACCAAAATCTAGACCATATAATACTTAGGAACCTATTGGAAACTTAATGAAAATCGTGACCTCAAAACGAGAACTCTGGAAACCAATATTTTTGCATAAAAGAACATCAGAATCAACCCCCAAATCAAAAAGTGATGCTACTGGTAGCACTAGTTTTTAGAGCGGGGTCAAAATTACAACATTTTTCAAACATGGCCTTCAAAACTTAGACAATATCTCAAAAAAACCTTAAAATCGGCACCTAAAAAAAATAAGATGTTTTTGAAAAAAAAAAAATCTTTTCAAAACATTAAATTTTGAAATCATTTGAAATCGTATTTTTATCACTTGGTACCATTAAAACCAAAAACTCAAAATCAACCATCAAATTGAAAAGTACTGCTACCGGTAGAACCCATTCTAAAATTGGGGTATGAAAATGACACATTTTTATAATGTGGTAAAAGAACTCATCAATAATGTAAACAAAATAATCAAATCAACCCTTAAATGTTTACTTTTTAAATATTATTATCACACAAAGCACAAGGTAATACATAATGCCATGAAAATATCACAATATACTTTAAAAATTCAACGTCACTTTTTAATAATTTTTTACTTTTAATAATAGAATAGTAAATACAAGTTACATTGAATGAAACATAAATAATTTCTTAAAAGTATTGTTATATTGACCATATTCAAAACATATGAGCTAAGAAATTTTATTATATTATCCATAATCAAAAAACATATCATTCATAAAACATAACAAAAGATTCATAACTTCATGCAAGATCATATGTAATTTCAATGCTCATTTTTAGTTACCATACAAACATCATATGGATAAAAAAATGCATAAAATGTTTCATACACTTATTCAGATTGACTCATGGTTTATGAAATACCATCAGAGTCTACATTGTCTTTAGATGAATTTTTGGATGAATATGTAGATGATCCATACTCTTCTCTATTTTCGATGAATGCACCATCTAAGTCTACATGCATGCCCAACATTTCAGATGTCAAATGCCCTTTATATCTACAACTAGGTTCAATAGACTCTCATCTTGCATTTATTTCTTGCGACAACAACCTCTTGATAATCTATGTTGTCTTGGAGAAAAGAGTTCCTCTCTTTGTCAAATTGAAGTCATAAACAATTATGTCAACATCATCTAATTTTAAGAGGTCAGTGCGATGACGAGTTGTATTTTGACCCTTTATTTTTCTCTTTCTATTGACATGTTTCTCAACCACCATCTCTGGCTTGTACACGCCACTGAATGGGTGTGTACTTGTTGCATACCAATGCACTTCAATTGCAATAACATCATCATTTTATTTCTCAATATTTATAACCTTTCCTATCTAGAATGGATAACCATGTGGATCTTCAGTCGCTAAAACTGCAATAATGCTACCCTCCTTAATATCTTGTATTGAACCTCTGTAAATGTATTCCATGGATTCACGTTGTGCACATGAAATTCACGAACCAATATACATTTCTTTGTCATATGCTTGTGTAAACTCAATAGCACATTGAGATTCTTGTTGAACTTCAACAATGTTTGTTTCTTCAGATTCATTTGGCATATTTTGTGGCCAATTAAATGGAGTCCTCAACATTGTATCTTCATTTGTTGAGCTTGAAATTATGTCACTTTGACTATTGAAAAAATACTCCCACCAAACAGAATCAACAACATCAAAGTACTCATATGTATTCTTATTGGACTTTTTAATTTCTTCCAGGCATTCAAAATAATCTACATCTCTATTACACCTCTGTGCATTATGGATTTCAACAACTGATTGTAAAAATAATAACTTTAATGCAAAAATTGGACAATCTGGAATGAACTTCAAAAATGATAAACCTGATGAAGGCCCCCATTCTATAGTAGTTGAATATTGTTTTCCCCATATAAGTGTTTTCCCATCAATTGCTTTGAAACAAAATTGATGTTGGAAGCTAATGTCATTATGCTTCTCAATACATTTTTCTTCACAATGTGATCCCTGAATAAATCTCCACTTGTCAACTGTTTCTTCTAATATATGAAAAACATGCTCTGGAATGTATTCTTTCTTGATACATTAAATCAATGATGGTAGACTTCCAACATTTTTCCTCTTCAATGTTACTAAAAAACGATGGAACATTTGATCAATATGATCATGAGTGTATCCAACAAGAAGGAAACCAACTTTCACCTTTTGAAATATTCCCATTTCAACAAGAATGCTTAGATATCCAAACACAATTTGATTTGTATTTCCACGACTAGTGTTGTCCAACTATAGATAGAGAACTTTAGGAAGATTTCCATACCAGTGAGTGAACACATGATGAATTATGGTGATGTTCATATTTGAATCATTATGAATATTTGGAGCTGTGAAGTAAACTCTTGGACACATTTTTCCATTGAAAAACATACAACCAACCAAGTGAAACTGAATGAAATTCTCTTTCTGTAAATTTTTGGGTGTACGGACAAAATGTGGTAGAAGTGTTTTCTTCTGGTCCATTCCATAAATTATCATACCTAAATATTTGTTTGGAGCATTATAACACTTCTTCTGATGTTTGTACAACTTTTGTCTTTCACTTGATTGTTGATTATGATGTTCTTGAAGTGCTTTGACTATGGAATATGCACATGACATAAAATGAAAATCTTGATCATATGTTTTCATAGTTGATAACTATTCAATTTAATATATATACATACCTCTTTCTACCCCTTCATATTTATCTCTTCTTGATTTAAGAGTAACACATATACTACAAATTCCCATCATTGACTTCTTAGGAATACAGACATTGTTGAATTGTTTCTTCCATATTCATGTAAAATATGCATATGTAATAAAATTACCATTTCCTTCAACACCTTCAGCATATCCTTTGTACAAGTTGTAGATTTCCCTCCTTGAAAATTTATCTGGAATATGTATTGTGTCTCTATCTGGCATACACTCTCCATGTTTGGAAAATAAATCACACATCCATGACAATGTAGTGTTTGTGAATGGCCCAATATCTTGTCCATGATGTATGATGTAGACCCCCCTTCTCTTCTCAGGGTTGCATGACCTCTCGGTCTAGGATCATTCAAAAAACTGAGTCGGATCGACACTTTGGGATCCTTTTTGAACCCTAATTGATTTTACACAGGCCCTCCTTCCTCCTAATGTGCAGGTCGTATGGTACTTGCGGACCCTCTCCTTAGTGTTGTTAAAATATCAATGTCAACGAGTGTTAGCTTCTTGATCTACTAGGCACCTTCTCCTCATATAACCTTGGGCTATGACCCGGGGCTAAACCTCCTAAACCGCTTCGGAATTATGGGCTTTAGTTGTTTTAGTTGCAACCATCGCCAAATTCTCTGAACCCTGAATTGCGAGTATAATTGGCGCGAGGATCAAAGGTTCCCGCCACTTCCTTAAATCAATGGCCCACCATAATTTTGGGCTTCGGGGCTTACGATAATTCTAAACCACTTCTCCACAGAACCTCTGGAGTTCTAAGTCTTTGGACTAGCAGATATTCTGCCAAGTGTCCCCCTTCATGGATGGCTCTGATGACCTCGTGACTTCGACTTCACGATTCCTTGCACCTTCACTCTTCTATTCCTCTAAAGTGCTTACGCTCCAGAGTGAAGGATCTGGTGACACCTATGCCTTTCTCTTGGACATCCCAGATTTGCTTCGGCTCTCTCTCTTGGGGTATTCTCCCAACTCTTCACCTGCTTTCTTCTAGAGTACCTTTCCTACGAAATACATGGATCTCCGCCACGTGTCCTTCTGGGTCCAATGGCCCAGATCTTCTCCACCCTTTGAGAGAATTTCTATCTTCTTAGTGCAAATCCTCTGAAGTTGTTCTTTCTCGAACACGCTTATCCGCTACCATGTCTCTACCTTTTGGCCAATGGCTAAGATCTCTTCGCAACTTCGAACTTCGGTGCTTTTCACCCTTCTACACTTCAAATCCTCTGATTCGTGAACTTTCAAAGGAACTCATGGCTAACCACCACACAACTTCTCCTAGATATGGCGGTCTGGAATGATTTTGCTTCTCTTGGACAGATCTTGATCATTTATTTTGAAAAACCTTAAAATCTCATCCTTCATGAAGGACTTCTCCCGCTAACTCCTCTAAACTTGTCCTTTCTTCGAACTTTCAAATCCTTAAAGGGTTTCTTCGACACTTAGTCGGATTTTTGGATCTGTGCATGCCTTGCAACAGATCTCACTCAAGATTTATCTTCTTTACGGGTGATTGTGCATGCCTTGCACCAGTTCCTTACACCTTTCTGTAAATAACTCTTAAAATTCTCCTCCTGAACAATAGAACTTAGTATAGTTCTTCCTACGCACACCTTGCAAGGCCTTCTACACTTTGTCTCAAAACAAAACTTAAAACTACTCCTACTGAGATTTTGAGTCGAAGACTCTATCGACGCACTCCTTATGGATGATATGCACACTCTACATATAAAAGCTTCACATTATCTCTTATGCGTCCTCCAAAAGACTTTTTGGTTCCCTCCTGGCACCCTCTATGCTCTTCCTCCCGATCTTGTGAGATGAATTCACTTTGTATTTGGCGCACTTCTTGCACTCGATTTAAGCCTTTAGAAGACTTCCCCTGAACTCTTTCAGGTTTATCAAGGCAACTCCTTTGCCTCACTCAATACACACTTGCAGAGATCTCCTACAGAGTATTGAATAACCCTATTTCCTTCAACCTCTCCAACACTCAGAACGTGTTGGCTCTATGCACTCCTTGCACCGGCTCAAAGCACTCCTTATTGAGCTCTTTCTTCAGGGTGTTCAATAACTCTGAAGTATCGCTCCTGTCTATCAATCCAAAGTGTTCAATAACTCTAGGGTGTTTTCTCATGCACATACTTTCCCCTCCAAGATGTTCAGTAACCTTGAGGTTCCTCCCTGAGTCTGTAAATGTTCTAGTGTACTATCCTGGCACGTTGTCCTCTAACTCATAAGAGTTCAGCTATGCACTCCTTGCGTCATCTCACAGAGCTTCAACCCTCTGTCGTGCACTCCTTTCATATCCTAAAAAACCCAGAAACGACTCAGCAAACTCACAGACAGATAATGAATTCTATTTGTTCCTTGTAGATGGAATCTAACTCACATCTACAGCATACATAACCACAGATAACATTCATAAAACACACATAAACACATAAAGAATCATATGCAGGAAAAACTGCTCTTTTCATTAACATGAATGTCTAATTACAATATGTGCAGGTTGGACTATAACAGATTCTCCCCTCTCTCCTTGCCTCTCTTCTCTACCTTCTACCACCTCTATTGGGCATGTGTTACAATGCATCTACTCATACAAGAGGTCCTCTAGGGTTTCCTTCAACTACCTATCTCCTCCAGAAAGAAAAACTAACTACCACTTAAGTTCTGTTACATTAAATTCTAGGAGTGAAACTCCCAGATCACTCGCGATCATTCACTCCCAAGTGTTTTGACCTTCTTCTGTTTTCAATTAGTTCAAAAAGATTTACAAGAAATGCCAGCATTTAAGATTCCAAAATAATTAAAAAGGTGCACTAGGGCGTTGAGTTGTCTCTCCATGTGGGCTTGTTGATGATGCTCCTGCATCAATGTACCTTTGAATAAAATGATGGATCTTTTTCCAACTTTGTTTGGACTCTTGATAAATAAAAATTACCAATTGAGTGATTTTTTTTGAAATCCTTTCTGCAAAGTAAAATATTCCCAATGCGATAATCATATCCTGTATTGGTGGATATCATGCACCCCATCAAATATGAATTTTACATGCTCTTATTCATTGACAAATATGTCTTCCTTTTATTCAAGGAATACACGTAGTCCATGCTTTTCAAACAATTATTTTGACAACATTCACTTGAAATCAATTCACTTATGAAAATTGATTTAGTGATAAATTCTTTCCTAGACCTTGTATAACTAGAATGATTTGGATTGATATAAAAAGGTCTAATCATGGTCCTAGACACAATGTTTCTTTGCAATGTCTCCACTATTTCATCATCCTCACTAGAAGGATTTTCTTTATCACCACAAGGAGTATAAAGAAAAACATTGTCAGGAGACTGAACTAGAGAATGTTGATCGCCTTCATTTGTTGCAGCTGAATGTTTGAGAACATCATCATCAACATAATCATTTGGAGGAAAATCATCAACAACATTGTGTCCACTATTGACATAATCATTTTGATTTCTTTCAAAATCCCCACTTGAGTGAAAATTTTCACCATCTTGCTTAGTGCCTTGAAAACCTTCATCAGTATCTTGAAAATCATCACTTGGAGGAAAATCAACATCAACATTGTTTCTTTTTAATTTATCACTCGGGAAAGAGTGACCACCAATGGCATAATCATCTTCAATACTTTGAAAATTGCCACTTGAAATATATTCTTCATCATCCTCGTTATTGGCTTCAAAATCCTCACTTGGAAGAAAATATTCATTATCCTCATCGATACCTTTAAAATCCTCACTTGGAGGGAAATCATTAGCACCAACATAGCTTCTTTTAAATTCCTTATTTGAGAAAGGTTGTCCAGTATTGTCATAATCGTCATCATTACTTTTAAAATCCCCACTTTGGGGAAATTCTTCTTCATCCTCATTCTTGCCTTGGAAATCCTCACTTGGAGGAAACTCTTCATTAGTACCTTCAAAATCCTCACTAGGAGGAAATTCATAATCACCAACATTGTTGTCTTTAAAGTCTCCACTTGGGAAAAAGTATCCACCATTGTCATAATCTTCTTCACTACTTTTAAAATTTCCACTTGAGGGAATTTATCCATCATTTTCATTGGTGCCTTGGAAATATTCATCGGTACCTTGAAACTCCTCACTTAGAGGAAAATTTTCATCCCAATCATTTAAACATTGATCATAGTCTCCACTTTGACCGACATTTTGATTATTTTCATTACTATTAAATTGTTGACTAGATTTATCACCATATTATTCCTCCTCTTCATCATCGGTGCCTTCAAAGTCCTCTGATTTAGGACTTTCATGAGGAACATGTTGAATAAAATTGCTTGCACCATGATCAAAATTATGACTAGCTAAAAAATACGACGCTTCATTTGCATTACAAACATTCCTATGGCATTTCCTAGTCCCAACAGAAGAGGTATGCGAACAATTTGTTGATGTCTCAAAAATAAAATATTTTTTATCTAATGAAGCCAACCCTTCTCTCTAAGAACATAGAATGATAGAAATGTTCATCCTCCCTATGACATTATTATAACATATAAAAAAAATATTCCCCAAAGTTTCACCCCAAAATATTCCTCCAAAATTCCCCCCCTCAAATTTTCTCCCCAATTCTTTCCCCTTATTTTCCCTTAAAAATTAAAAACAATTTTTACTTTTTTATTTTGTTATTTACATGTTAAATACAATATTTATCATGTTTATTTAGTTATCCCACATTTATTAAACATATTGATGATCCATATAACTTTAGGTATATATGTAGACAATACACCTAATTTTTATTTATCCCACATTTGTTATACTAACATTAATTTATATCATCTGTGTTATATATACACAGTCTTGTTTTATCTTTTTATATTATGTTATATCTTGGAAAGTATTTGTTTTAGGATTTGGAGCAAGCTAAAACATCGAGAAGAGATCTGAGGAGAATCTAGCAAGCTAAAACATCGAGAAGACATCCGAGGAGAATCTAGCAAGTAGAAACATCGAGCTCAACATATGAGGAGAATCTAGCATTTCAGAGGTTAGTTTTTTGTTAAATTCTTACAATTTACGAAAACATATTGTGTATAAGATTATCTTTGAATCACATAATATTTTTTCATGTGAAAATTAAAAAAAACTTAAGTTTTTTTAGATGTTTTCTACTTTTTTCTAAAAAATACCCAACCTTTTAAAAAAATTGAGACTTTTTTCAAAAAATCTTAACAAAATCCTTAAGATTTTTTGAAAAAAAAAATGGAAAAAAACTCAAATTTAGGTATAATTTAAAAAACAAAATAGATTTTTTATTGTTTTTTTATTTAAATTTTATTAGTTTTGTCCCATGGTGGTCACTAGGAAATGTTTGTGACTTACGCCCACAGCCAAGCCCTGGGCGGGCCTGGGGCTTGTTCGTGGGGGTTGGGGCGATGTTGTGCCCACTTCTTGGCCACAGGGTTGGCCGCGGGGAGCCAGCCCTGTGGCCAAGTCGTGGGCGTAGCATAAGCCCAATAATTCTATGGATCATTTTTTTTTTACATATGGGTAATTGTTTTTGTTTTTTTTTTTAATTAGTTTTTATAATCAATGTTGTGTTTTTTAGTTTATTATAATGTGAAAGGCCTAATTTTTTTTTTTTATCTTAATATAGGAAAATGGCAAGAAAGAGATTATCTATGAATATATCTCGATCATGACCTGCAATAATGGCATCCAAAAATGCAATTGGAACCTCCACGAATGTTAGGCAACAAAATGATAGCTTAACACCTGAGCTATGAAAGGCAATGAAGAATGTTAGAGAGTGGAAATCTGTGGAAGGTGAAAACAAACAAGAATATTCTTGGTTTGTTAAAGACAAGCAAGGAAACAATGGAGATCATATATATTTGTATTGTGTTGAATTAGAACATGTGCAAGGAAATTATCAAGCACTTGGCTTGTTACGAGATATATGTTTGGTGCCAGCCACAGATATTTTTTATGCACTTTTCAAACAAGGGAGAACTTATATCAAGTTTAGATATTGTTTGAAATTGAGAAATTATAACAAGAATGAATGTTTTTCAGAATTATGTACACCCATCATTGATGACATTGAGAAAGCCAATGTAAGTTTTTTATTTCTATGTTTGTGTCGTTTATTATTTTTAGTATCATGGTAATGTTTTAATTTTATTTAACATGAAAATGTTATATTTTATTTTTACAGGATTTTGCTAAACGACTTTCACATATGCTAGTGGGGATTTACTCTACAGAGAATGATATCATGGATGTCATCAACGCTTTTCATATTGAAAAGACACAAGAAGGAAGGAAAAAGAAGCAAAAAGTAATGGAGGTCGAACCTGCAAGAGTAGATAGAGAAGAACATGAAAGAAGAAAGAAAAATCTTCATTCTAGAAATCCTAAAAGGGTTACATTTGGAAATGAGGAAACTCCAAATGAAGATTTTGTTGAGATTGGTCCCAATGAGGTTATCACTCCTTCTTGCAAAAATAACAAACAAGATAAACGCAAAAGAGCGATGGTTGATGATGAGTTTATTCCTATTGATTATGAAGAAATCATTGATTTAGATGAAACAAATTTAAATCATAAGAGGAAGAAAAAAAATGTTGATAATGTTCAAGAATCCATCGTTAGCTCAGAGTATTATAGTGAAAGTTCTAAAGGTAGCAGAGAAATAATAATAGTGGATGTTGATCTATAGGATGGTATTATGAAAACAACACAAAATGTCATTCAGAATAGAATGAGGACGCAAATAGTTGATGATGGCCACACATTTCAGTTGAATGTGAAACAACTTTATAAACCCACAGAAGTGCAGGAAAAATATCAAATTAGAAAACTGCATCACTGCATATTCACAATTTGAAAGCATTGATTAGATACAATCCATATGCACATGTGGTTGACTACCTAGTTTTTGTTGACCCAATGGAAGTTCCTACGAGGGAAGAATTTGATAGATAAAAAATGTTTTGACTACAAATATTATGTTATTGGAGGAAATCATTATGTAGAGTCTAGAAGAGAATTGATGAAAGAATATCCCAATAATCCTCTTTTTGAGACAGTCAAATGCATAACTTATGTCGGTTTAACAGATTCAGAAGAAAATTTATTGGCATGGGATCATAACACAAACATCGAGTACTGAATGTCTATGACCTTCATTCAAAGGGTGAGATTTATCCACAATGAATTTTCTGAAATATGCCACGGGGAGAGATCAAATGTTGATGTGAAGTTTTGGAAGCAATGTTGTATGGAAATAGGATTCCCACTTGATGATGAAAATACAAAAGAAAAATATTGCAAAGGAAGTGATATATTTAGAGTTGTGGATAACTATTTTCAATTGGAATTTAGAACTGGATAGGTATGGGATTTGATAGATGAGATCTTCAACCTATGGGAAAATATTAGTATAAAAAATCAGAGAGTTAAGAAGGCTAAACCATTGATATGTGGCACAAGTAAGATAGGTCCTGACATAAGAAATATGCCTGATGATATGACTATAACACCTTGGAGATTAGTACAAGAAGTGAAGGATGATAAACTTAGCATAACTATATTATCATGTGTTAGGTCGAGAGAATTGTCAATGAAAGAAATGTGATGAATTTAAAAAGTAAGTCTGTTGAGTTATTTTTATTTATGTTAGGACAAGAAAATTAATTTTTTCAGTTTAACATATCAGTTTAACATTTTTTTTGTTTTATTTAGTCACAAGGTGTATATAAAAACACAAGAGGAAATGGTCAAGATGTTGAATGAAGAAAGTTGGGATGATGTTAAACTCAACTATCCAGATTCAAGCTCTTTGGCAGTATTGAAACAATTTTTTGTTGCATTCAAAAAGGTATGTTGATGTATTACATTCATATTATTCATTTGTAAGTTAATTTATTTATATTTTAGTATTTATAGATATATAACTATATATTTGTTTGTTTCATTAAAGATGCCAAAGAAGAATGCAAATGGAGTACTTGAAACTTTCAAAAGTTTTATTCAAAAAGCCAAGTTTGAAAGAGAAAGAAGGAGACGTGTTCAAAATGTTCAACTTGATGACACCCTTGATCACTACATTTGGAATGGGCTCATCACTGTTCAATATAAAGTGATATTAGGTGATTGTAAAAAACTTAGAAGTATTGTTCCTAAAAAAGAATACTCCCTGGTTATTGTGGATATCCCTCATGGTTATAATATCCAAAACATTGAATATGATATTGAGCCTTGTACTTACCAAGCTTTCAGTAAAGTGGTTATGGGATTTACAAAAGTTACAACATCACCATTTTGGAGATTTCTAGTATTTCATTCAAACACGCAACAAGGATTAGTACAATCAAGCCTCAAGGGGAAAGAAAAGACAAGGATGCAGTTTATTTGGTAAGATATTGAAAGTGTATGTTTAGCAATTAAGATTAGAAAACATTTTTATTAATTCACAAGCTAATTAAATTTTAACTTATTTATGTTACAGGCACAAGCCAAATATTCAAATCTCCAAGAAAGAATCATTTAAACGTGATTTTGAGAGTATACATCATGCAACCTAGACAAAATATGATTCTTATAATTCTATTCTTGCCAATGCAAATGATGGAGAGACTCCTAGTAGTATATTGGTATACAATGTTGTGGTTAGAAAAATAACATATGAGGAAAAAGATTTGAAAGGAGAGATGGTTAACATTTATCAAAAACCACAAGCATTAATTAATTATCTTATAGATAAATTTTCAAATGAAGGAGATTGGGTTTTGGATTTGTTCTCGGGTTCAGGTAAGAATTAGGATCTAATATTTATGAAATCATACTTCAATCTTAGATTATTTTTAATTTATGTATTTTTACAATATCTAACTTCATTATTTATTTTGTATTTGGTGATTAGGTAAAACATTAGAGTGTTGCCTATAGAAAGGAAGGAATTGCATAGCCATTGAAAGTGACCCAATGCAGTGCAGTTTTATTCAACAAAGAATTAATGCTATTCCATAGCTTCTAGATGAAATGCAAGAAGTTGGCTTGAGGAAAGGAGATTTTAGTGAATCAAAGGTGGCAAAATTGTCAAAGGAACCTCAAGTACCATCAGGAGGAATGATTGGAAAGGATCACTTTGGAGAACTTGCAGATATCAAAGAACCAATGGAAGAACAAAATGACACAATGGAAGCACAAAATGGCGTCGAAGAAGATGATAATGTGTCTGTTGAGATTGATGAATTTGGGATATATGATATTGTTGATTACTTTAAAGATGTCTTTGAAAATGATGCTCAATTTTGCAAATTTTTGATGAGTTATAATTGTAATGATTTGACTTTCATATTTGAAAATAAGAATAAAGATGTATTTATTTTTGTTTCGTGATGAATCTTTTTATTGTTTATTTTTTCGTTTTATTTGTATGTGAATCACTATACATTGGAAAATTTTATTAAATGTTGTGATTTTTTTACTTCAAATGTATAAAAATATGAAAGAAAATGATAACTTTTAATAAAATTTAGACTTTTTTTGTTCAAATATGTCCATAAAAATGCTTTATTTGACATGTTATTTTAAGGAGCATGTACCAAAATGTATAGGTTTTTTATTATATATGGCTATAAAATGTGTTTTTTTTTTATAAATATTCAAAAATAATGTTATTTAACTACAATTTTTTTCGATTTATTGAAGTAAAGGTAAACAATGTGTTAAAAATGATCTTTTTCACTACATTTAAAAAGTATGGAACAATAAATTAATTAAGGAAACAAAATTATATGAAAAATTGTAACTTCAAAAAAGTAAATGGTAAAAACATTTTTAAGATTGAAAGAAGCATGAAAAAAAGACTAAAAACACAATTGAATAAAATAAATAAATATATATATATATATATATATAGAGAGAGAGAGAGAGAGAGAGAGAGAGGGATGAAAAATAAGCATTTAAAAAAATAATGTGGAAACATTGTGGATCGAAAATTTTAAAATATCAAAAACTACCTAAAAATGGAGGGGGGGTGTTATCGGTAGCACCATTTTTAAAAACGGGGTAAAAATTGGACCCCCCCAAAACGAGAACTTTGTAAAGTTCTCGTTAAGTTGGTAACTATGTTCTTGGAAAACAAATCAACAACAAATATACAATTGTGACCCAACTTAAAACCATGGAGACTCAACTCTCAAGGATACCTGAAATGGGCATAGGAGTGTACCATCATTGCTTCCTAGTTTTAGGTGTAGTGATGTCAACACAAGCAATGCACGATCTAATATATATGTTAATATCTTGTCAAAGCTTTGGCCAGTAGAAGTAATCTTGCAGCACTATGATTGTATTCTCTATGTTGAAGTTGTTTGTCACTCGAATGTAGTGTGCCTCCCAAATGATCTTCTCATGCTCATCGGAAGGAACATAGAGATGCCCCAAACGAAACAAAAGCCCATCATGGAGGTGAAAATATGAAACTTGATTACTAGCAACTAGTGTTTAATAAGTAACAACAAAAACAAAATTCTTGCCATATAATTGGGTGACTTTGAAGTCTCATGTCCATAGGAATTAAGGATGGTGCTCAATGCCAAAACTAGAGGTCAATTGAGGCAGTGTGTAACTCGATTGGTGTTGTCCGTATTGTACTTGATGTTAAGGTCGAATGGATGAAGGTAAGTGGATTACTTACGATGGCAATGATTCTCCAACTTGCCCTATGACTACATAAATTATAGAGGTTGTGGTTGATGTTGGTGACCATTTATTGTCCCATAATATAATGCTTTATTGACAAGCCTAAACAATTGAGTAAATTTGGTTTTCCTCATCGACAGGTGGAGTATTCGCAAACCGTGTCAGAGGGTGTCTAGTTTTGATAGGCCATAGGATATCCATGGTAAGTGAGGACTGAACCAAGAACATAATCTAAGGTGTCTACTTCAATTTTGAATAGATGTTGCAACTCTAGAAGAATGAGTTGTGGCATCATGAAAAGGCAACACCTCAACTCCTTGAATTATTTATGGTGCGCCTAAGACCAAACAAACTTAGCCTTGACTCCAACCTTGGTCACTTGGCTCAAGGGCTAAGCAATATGAGAGAACCCTGATATATGTGCATGGTAAAAGCTAGTGAGGCCTACGAAGCTATAAAACTTTGTAAGTGTTTTCGAGGCCAACCAATCATGGATGACTTAGGTCTTGGCTAGATTCATAGGAACTCCAGAAAAGCATTTATATAAAATTCCATTGGGTAGAGGGGTACTCCTATAGTTAAAGTGAAGATATCTTTGTAAACTTCCACCAACTAATGTACAAGGGGCCCTTTGCATAGTTCTTGGTATTCAAAGTGATTTTCATTACTCCTAACCAAACTACGAAGAGGACAAATCTTGTAATCTAGGAGATTATCTTCTTACATTGCTTAGAGATGATCAAACAGATTATTATCATCTAAGCTATCATTAATATAGTATAAAACTAATCTCTCAAGATGATAATGACAATACAAAGCATAACTATGAAACTATTGCTAATGTCTCAAGATAATAATGACATACAAAGTAAAAGTATGAAGCTATTGCAAATGAAATTTATTGTTAGTGAATTTGTTGATTAAAAGGATTATTAATTTCCTTAAAAAAGTCAACTCTAAAGCTCAATGGTCACAGTGGGATGGAGAAGAGGCCTATGTCCTATTTGATTCCCAAATTTTGTGGAGAGTGTCAGAGCCTAAAGCATAATGACCATAGTGGGATGCACGATAGTCATCTTTCCCCTTTTGAGTAATGGATTCCATAAGGAGGCATAGTTAACATCAAAAAGTTCTATACTTGTACTTTATTCAATGAATGTATTGTCTTCTAATAATGTGGAGAGAATCCAAAAGTTGGAAGAGAGTAGTTTTCAAGTGGAAAGAGAGAAATGTAGTTAGGGATGGGTGGGTTTCACGTGTCAAAATTAGATAACAAAGAAAATGCAATGTATGAATCCCAAAAGTAGAAAGAAAGGACACGTGATAGTGAAATGGCTTACGAGTTAGTGGAAGAGCTTAGAGATTATGTGCGGGACGATAAGGAAATATGTCGGTGCATTTTTTTTTTCAAATAATTTCGTACTATAAACGTTACGCGTTCTGATCTCACGACATATGATAAAGACATTTTTGTTTGATGAATCTGATGGAACTATTGTTTGGTTTGAAAATTTACACTCTGAAGTTTCGAATTATAATTTTGGTTATATAGAATTTTTGGTAAATTTTTAAGTTCAATTTTGAATTAAATTAAATATTTTATAATATAATTTTCATATTTAAATGTATTAGAAATGAAATCGAATTATAATTTTGGTTATATAGAATTTTTGTAAATTTTTAAGTTCAATTTTGAATAATATGGATGAAGTTCAATTTTGAATTAAATTAAATATTTTATAATATAATTTTCATATTTAAATGTATTAGAAATGAAAATAAAAAGATTAGTATTATTTTTATAAATTAAGTGGGAACATCAAAGTAACAAAGTTATGAAATTGGATAAAATTATGTTTTAGATTATTAAAAGTGAAGTAAGTTAAAGAAAAGTGGTGTTCATCTTAACTTCTTTTTCTATTTCAAATTTTACAAACATTTATTGCAACTTAGTTTTAAATTTTTTTATTCAACCCAATTTAGCTATAAAAATCATAATCATTGCTTTTAATTTTAACAAAATTCATTTTTATTTTTTAAACTTATAATATTAAAAAAAAAATTTAGATAAAAAATATTAATATTTAATATTATTTTATTATCTTATTTTATTTTTCAATAATTAAACCTAAACCCTAAATTTATATCCCAATTTATTTGAAGCATGTGAAAGCTATTTCTCATACCTATAAGATGTTTTTATAGATACATATAATCCACAACTTAATATAACAATGTATTTTTTTTTCAATATAAAATTAGCTCAATTATATTGATAATAATTTGTTTATATATTCATGTCTTTACAATATTTTTGATAACATAGCTAGAAAGTTCGGCTGAAATCACATATTTACTATGTGTATCCCTATGCCCCAAGATACCAAAAAGATATAAAAAAGAATAACAAAAAAACTAAGCCATAAAAACATACAGGATATAACAATGTATGAAAGAAGGCATCTATAGAATAGAAATACTTTAAAAGTGATAAAAAATATTTTGACGGGGCAACACAGAGTGATAAAAAAGTATGTGGAGTAGGGGGGTTATTAAAACTTCAGACTCTTTAGTATATAGATGGCATCTAAACAGTGGTGAAGGCACAAATACAAAGGCATAACTCTTGGGAATGTGGGTCACTCTACTCTAGCTATTCATCTATCCCTCCCAAAACTCCAAGCTATGGGTGATTCCAGGGTAATTATAGATTGGCTCAACGATAGAGGAAAGCTCCAGGCATGCGTTATTGAAGGATGGAAGCTTAGAACTAAAGAACTTATAAAACAAATTCAAGCTATTAGCTTCCACCACATCTTCAGAGACTTCAACAAGGAGGCAGAGCAACGATAAAAACAAGCACTTCATGAGCGTGAGGGCAGAATATCATATTATTTATGGGAACCTGGAGGCGCAGGCCCCATGAATCACCTGACTATGTTTTGATATATCTACTTCCAGTTTTTAAGTCAGTTTATTTCTAGTTATACTAGTTTGGTTATGGTCATGTCCATCACGAGTATGTGCACCTCTAGTGATTAAATTTTTGAGTGGTGTGTCTTCTTGAGCAATTGTATGAACTTAAAAGACTATACTATCATTTTTACTTAAGCTTATTATCGATCATGTTAACACTGGACTTTTGCCATAAAAGATATCATGTAAAAAAAATTATATCTTAATATAATTTTAAGCTAAATTTTTATTGGAAAAAAAAAAACTTTAAAAGTAGATGTCCAAATTTCAAATACGTTATAATAAATGTCGAGATGTCAAATACTTTAACCTATTATCGAATTTGAAATTAAGATTCATTTATTTTAACCACGGAAGTCCTTACCTTCAATCATATTGTTTGAGAATTGAAGAATTGCTTTTTCAAATTGCACATACTTGGGTTATTGTGAAAAATAATTTTATAGGCTACAAACGTATCAAAATTTTGCTACAAGTTATTAAAAAGTTAATTAATTTAAGAATTTTTATAAATATAAACAAGTCTTAATTAATTTAAGAATTTTTATAAATATAAATATAAATTTTTATAAATATAAACCAGTCAAATTAACATTAAAGTTGTGTATACATATTTCTTAAAAAACTTTAATGTAGTAGTCTAAAATAGTTGATATTTATTTAGAATTAAAACATTTCAATACTTAAAATGATGTTAGTTATTTGTAATGTTAAAACTAATAATATTTTTTATCAAACTTATAAATAGAAAGAAAAATAAGTTAATGATTTAGTTTGTTCAATTTTTAATTAAATTTTCCATTTAATTTATCTAATTTATTTCTTTTAATATCTAAAAACCATATTTATCCTATTTACTTACATCTCAGGATCCAAAGATAATTTAATCATTGTATTATGTGGTTTTTTTATATATATATATTTATGGCGGAATCAACAACTAGTTGGGCACGTATTCGTGTTACACGTGGTCGTGTTATTCAACTGCTACCACTATAACTTCCAAGTGTGCCCACGATGCCCCTTATGCGTCACACAGAGTAAGTCGGAGAGATTTAAACTGAAAACCTCATGAAACTTCATATCACTTCATATCACTACACTTACAAATTGAACTACCCCCGGGAGCCCTATATGGTTCTCTTTAACCGTATACAATAATTGACTTTAATTATTACTAAACACTGAGCCTGTCTTTAATTAATTCATTTCAATAAATGCAATAAGTACCAAATATGGAGCTTCTTGCTGGATTATTAAATAAATTGTATAAATGAGTATTCCACTATAGTATATATTGGAACTTTCTTCAATTAGAATTCAATGGATATCAACTAACACATTCTAGATATTAAAAATGTGAACTTAAATTGATTTAGGGTTAAAAGAAATATAGCAAAAAATATTAGTAAACTTAGTAATCAAGTTTAAGGATTTCAAGTATTACAGTACAATAGTTGAATTTGAGATACAATTAAGAAATGAGAGGAAAATTTTGTACAAAAATTTATGTTCAATCGTTGGTTAAAGTTCAATTGGAAAACACAATTTTAAAGAAAACTAGACTAAAGCACTCTTGGCCCACAATTAAAAGGACATTAAACTAAAGCACTCTAGGGAGTGCATTGGTTACTCACAATCATCAATGACTTGGATTGGGAGCCATCGTCTCTCTCCCACCATTCTGCTTCTAACGCCATGACACCTTGACATTTGTTCCTGCACTGGTATTAAATGTTTGATAAAAAAAAATGTTCTACACAAATCTCATTGTATATAGTTTTTTTAGTGACTCTACATCCATATGTCAATTTTGGTGTCGCAGTAATTTACAATGAAGCTTATTATAAGAATACATTCAAAAAATTGCAAAATTGAAATTCTGAAAGATTTTAGTAGAACAATGTTTTGAAGCATACCTTTTTTAGTTAAAGCTTTTTCTTGCAAAGATTTAATAAGAAAATTTTCATTTTGTGGCATTTATCTCTACATGAACTATTGTATTATCCTAATTAAATATAAAGTTTCTATGAACAACAAAATCACGTAACATGTAGATCACAACAAGTTTGTCTTTTAAATAATCTATATATAATAAGGTTATCAAATTTGACAATAATGGAAATCAAATGAAGTGAGAGGAAAGGTACATAGCCCATTGAAATTCAAACCCAAATTCCCAAATCCAACATGGATGGTCCCATTCGATAATTTTTTTTTTAATTGATTTATGTATTTGCAAAAGTTATACAGCTTAACTAGGCCTAATGGTTAAGAACATGTGTTTCCTCCTAAGAGGTCACAAGTTCAAATCCAAAGGGGGGTAGGGTATGTATACCTCTGTAGACTTTACCAGTCAAATCGTTGGGTGGAGGGGGTCCCTTGTTTTCGTTGGGTGGAGGGGATCCCTTGTCCCACAAACAAGGGGGTCTCATACACCAATTTGGTGTTTGGCTTGGTCGTGACCTTAAAAATAGTTTATTATTATTATTATTATTATTATTATTATTATTATTATTATTATTATATGTGAATTGCAACTTGGGAAATCATGGCACATTTACTAAATCATGTAGCTTTGAGATGTGTGATCAACTATGGATTTCAATTTTTTTCCTTTTAAAATAAAATAAATATTTTTTATATTTTTATTTATATTCCATGTAGATTATATAATTTTAAATAATAGAATTTTAAATAAATATTTGTATTTATGTTCCTAGATTATATGATTTATATGAAAATTATAATTTTTTATTTTTTTTAACTAAAACGGTTATGTATTTTATTAAGTGGGAAATCCAGCTGGTCGAAGACTTACATCCTTCGCAAAACCGTCTACAATCTTTTACACGTTGTTGTCATTTTCAAGGAATACAAGTTTTTATTGGGTCTCCATCATTTATGCATAGATCTCCTTGGGCCAAGAGGCAGCCTTTATTGGCTAAAGTATCTGCTTCTTTGTTTGAATCCCTGAGTATATGGTAGCAATTGAAGGAGGTGAAGTCCTGGAGAATGTATCTTAGTCTTTGCAGGTTCTTGTTTAGGCCAGCATCATTGAACTGTCCTCCCAAGTGTATCATTTTGATCAAGATTTCGGAATCTCCAAACGCTTGTAGGTTCCGGTGGCCTCTTTCCTTGACTATCTGGCAGACTTTTATCAAACTCAAGATTTCTACTTGGTTGTTGGTTCGTTGTCCGAGTCCCCAATAGAAGGTTCCTAGAGTTTTCCCTTCGCTAGAGTAAATGATTCCTCCAGCTCCCGCTGTACCAGGATTTCCCTTGGCGTCGTCGTCAAAGAATGTTGTAGTTATTCCTTGCTTCTGCCACCATTTCTGGAAAGTGTCATGATTGTCTCTTAGCCTCCATTTTGTTTCGGAGTGGGGTTTTTCAATGCTTTGGATCCGAAGAGTGAGCAAAAAATTACCGAGCCAATTCTTTTCTTCCTGCTGCAGTGAAATGTCTGTTTTGTGGTTTTGAGAACTCAAAGTTTCTAAGAGGAGACCTTTTTCTTTCGCAGCTACCATGCTGGGGTTCCATGTTGTATTGTTGAAGATTTGCTCGTTTCTTGCAAGCCAAAGATTCCATCACACATACTTAGGGATGGATATCCAAACTCTGGCCCATATCATTTTCATTGAAAGCGAAGGATAGCAGTCCTTCCAGGTTGTAAAAAGATCTACAAATAAGATGTTAGAGGGGGCAACGACCTTGAGACCGTGGAGGGTAAGGAGCCAGACTTTGTTTGCGAATTGACAGTCTACAAACAAATGGTCAGATGTTTCCATGGATTCTTTGCATAGAGCACATTTGTGAGGGCCTGCAATATTTCTTTTCATTAATTTTTTGCCGGTCAGAATCTTTTTGTGCATTAGAGTCCAGAAGAAAAAAATTACCTTGGGAATCGTAGTAGAGTCCCATACCTCCTTCCATATTTTTGTTGGGGGTGATCTATCTTTCTGGCGTTGAAGCATAGCGTAGCCTTTGGCTGTAGAGTAACTCCATGTGGGTCCCTAGCCCCAGTTGTCTTTTTCAGTCTTGTGCACAGGTGCTGCCTCTCAGAGCTCTGCTTTGAGCGTTTCAAGCTATTGGAGGAGGCGATTTGGGACATTGCCGAAATGCCATTCTGACCAGAAGCCGTCCTCATTCCATTTTGAGATGTCACTGATACTCTGTTTTCCTCTCTGGGCAAGAAAAATGCAAATTTCATTAAGGCTGGCATTTGAGGCAAGGGACGGCCTCCCCATTATCCGATCTGTCCAAAGGTAAGTCTGTTTGCCATTTCCAGGAACGCGGTACAGATCCTGTGTGAAGATTCGTGTCCCTTTGAGGCACAATTGCCATAACTGTGTGCTTTTCCTGTAGGTGGCATTTTGTAAATTTCGAATTTTAGCGCTGGGTATGTATTTGTGCAATAGCATTTTACTGACAGGATGAGAAGGCTCACTATGCATCTTCCACAGGATTTTTCATCCAAGTGCAGTGTTGACAATAGTTGGATCTCTAATCTGGAGCCCGCCTTCTCTCAGAGGCAGCTTTACTGTTTCCCATATGACCAAATGGAACTTGTGTTGATTCCCTTTACCACCATGCCACTGGAAATCTCTCAACAACTTGTTGATTTGCACAGAAATCAATTTGGGTGCCAGGAGATAGGCTGCTTGGTAGATCGACAGTGAGGAGAAAACTGACTGTATCAGTGTTAATTTTCCTCCATGTGTGAGCCAGTGTCCTCCCCAGGCATCAATTTTTCCTTTAATTTTTGTTAAGACTCCTTCCCACAGGTTGACTTTATTTATGCCCAATGATAATGGCAGCCCAAGGTACTATATCTTTTCCCAATCTGCATACCCTTTGAACCCCAGGGTGCGGGCAATCCTTTGAGTTTAATGTTCTGCTGCATTCCAACTATAGACAACACTTTTCCTTTCGCTTATTAAAGCTCCTGACACTTTGTAGTAATCTTGAAGTATGCTCTTGAATGCAAAAACTACTCTGTTTGAGGCTCCTCCTAGCATAAGAGAGTCATTCTCAAATAGAGCATGATTAATTGGCTTAAGGTCCTTCGTAATTCTCAAGCCTGGGGAGCTCCTATTAACCTTTCTTGCTCCAACTTCCTACTAAGTGAATCTTCCATTAAAATGTACAGAAAAGGAGAGAGAGGGCAGCTTTTCCTCAACCCCCTCGAAGATTTAAAGAACTCCGATGGCCTCCCGTTTACCAAAGGTGCTATCCAAGGGCTGTGGGTGCAAGCTTGTATCAGGTTTACAAACTCTTTCTCAAATCCGAATGAGAGTAGCACTTGATATAGGAAGGACAGCTTTACTCTGTCAAAGGCATTAACCATGTCTAACTTGATCAACATGCCCTTCTCTTTTCTAAGTTTGTTGGAATGCATAGCTTCCTGAACTAGGATTACGTTGTCCAGGATGTGTCTCCCTTTGACGAATCCTCCCTGAGATTCTGAGATGAGCTTGCCCAACAGTGGCTTTATTCTGTTTGCAAGGAGTTTTGCAATTATCTTATAAGAGGCATTACAAAGGGAGATTGTCCTGAATCTATCAAAGGAGGCGAGGTTTGTTTCTTTCGGGATTAAAGCGAGAAAAGTTGAGTTGGTTCCACCTCCCAATTTGGCTTTCTGTAGGAATCCTTTTATCATTCTAATGAGATCAGATTTGATTATGTTCCAACATATCCTGTAAAAGTGAATAGTGAACCCGTCTGGCCCTGGAGCTTTGTCAGGGGCCATGGACCAGATGATTTTTCTGATTTCTTCTTCGTTGGTTGGGATCAAAAGTGTTGTGTTATCTTCTTTTGCAACCAGAGTCGGGATGTTCTTGAGGAATTCCTTACTGCCTTCTTCGTTATCATCATTCTCTTTGATGTAAAGATGGTGGAAATGTGAGACAACAACAACCTTTATTTGATCTATTCCTTTGCAAATATTCCCATCATTGGTTGTGATTTCAGAGATGTGATTCCTGGAGAGTTGGGCTTTAAATTGGCGATGGAAGTAAGATGTGTTTTTGTCTCTGGATTCCAACCATAACCTGCAGGATTTTAGTCTCCAGTACTCTTCTTCGATTATGAAGGAGTGGTAAGTTTTACTTTGGATTGCTTGTTCCTTTTCCAGATCTGTATTAGCAATATCTTTTATTTCCATTTCATTCTGCATCTTTCCCAACTGCTGCACTAGCTCCTTTCTTTGGGTGTTGGGATTTCTTTCCGGGCTTTTGCTCCATTCCTTGAGTGTTATTTTTGTTATTTTTAATTTTTGTTCCCAGACAAAGTGGGGAGACCCAGTAACTGTGGTGGCCCATGCCAGTCGGACTGCCTCATAGAAGCCACTCTTTTCTTTCCACAAAGGGCTGAATTTGAACGGGATTGAGCCTAAATTTTCTTCTTCCTCTAATGAAAGCAGAATGGGTTTGTGGTCCGAGGTAAGCTTGGGGAGGATGGTTGTGGAGATTAGTTTCCATTCCAACAGCAAAGTACTTTGAACCAGAAACCTATCCAATCTGGCAGAAATGTGTTCCTCCCCTGTCCTATTATTGGTCCAGGTGTAGAGCCCTCTGCGTGGTTTAAAATCCATCAGGTCCCATTGTTGTATCATGTCTTCTACTACATGAATCTGTTAATCCTTGCTGGTCCTTCCTCCCCTCTTTTCTTTTCCATTCATTACTAGGTTGAGATCTCCAGCAATGATTATATTGTTTGGGGAAATTAGTTCTAGATACTCATTTAAAGTTTTCCAACAATCTTTCTTTTCGGAGTGCAAAGTTGGTACATAAAGATTGAATAATGCAATGGTTAACTTACTTGCTGTATGCTTCAGTTCTTTGAAGCTCCAATGCTGAGTGTTGTAGGAGTTGACGAGGCTGAACTGATCTTCCTTCCACAATGTTTCTATTCCTTCGGAGGAGCCCCTTGCACTGATTGCTTTCCCTGTATTCTTCTGCCATTTATTTTTACTAATCTCTAGAAGGGATTCCCCTTCGATTTTTGTCTCTTGGAGCATGAGAATGTCTGTTGGTTCCACTTTCATTAGGTCCTTAACCGCTTCGATTTTCGTCGAGTTCCCCAAACCTCTACAGTTCCAAGAGACGATTTTCATTACTTACTATTGGGGGTGGATGGGCCTCCTCCTTTTAGAGACCTTATTCTTGTGTTTCTGTCGATTGACATTTCTATGGTGGGTTGGCTTCCTTGGGTCTTTTGTCTTTCTTCCTCTTCCTCCCTTTCTTCTTTACGGGACTTCCTTCCTTCTCTTTTGGCTGGCCTTTCTAAGATCTCATCCTCAGAGGAGCTTGTTGGTTCTAACATTTTCTTTCTGGCTATGTCTGCATATGAAGGAGAGGGGGCTGCATCCAGGATGCCTGCCGATTGCCCTTGTTCCCCTGTATCTTTCCTTTTTGGGGGGGATTTTGGATGTTCCCTGTTGTCCGTGATTGTTTTTGGTCCTTCTGTATAATTACTGAGATTTTCTGTTTGAGTTACTGATTGCGGCATGGGGTTGGGGTCCCCGTCGAGTTTCTCTTGCTCTAGTTGCCCGGGGTTGCCACTCTTCGTTGTTCCTTTGCTTCTAGATCTTGTTGTCCCTATTTTCTGGATTGTGATCCACTGATTTGTTTTTGTGTTCTCACTCTCATCTGCGTTCTTTTTTTTGCAGTGCCTTGCGAAGTGATCGTATCCGTGGTAGTGCCGACATTTGAATGGTAACTGCTCATAATCTAGCTCCTGGATATGCGTCCAATCTGTCGCAGTTACTTTGATTGCCTCTGGTAATCCCACTTCCATGTCCACCTCCACACAGATCCAGGCGCATGAATACTGATCTTTCCTTGGTGCTTGATCGATATACCTTCTGAGCTTGTTGTTGATTGCATGCAATGATTTTTGGTTCCAGCAGTGTAAAGGGAGATGGGGTAGGTGAACCCACACTGGAACGATGGATGGCACATCCTGAGCTGGATGTAACATCCCACTCTGGCGCACTTACCAAACTTATCCTTGAGGACACTTGCTCGCAAGTGATCTGGATTTTTATGATGATAAAACTTTTTCCTTCATTATGATGCATTAAGTTATATGACAGGATGTTCTTACTACTTTGGTGTAGACAGGTGCTGCTGACTCAGTTTCATTGAGTGTGCAGGGTTTCAGACCTTGAGGATGCAGAGGCATCGGTGGAACTCCCTTGGACTCCGGATTGAGTCAAGGAGTGGGTTATTTGAGTTGTTTCATTTACAGTGATATTGATATGTTTTGATGATATGCTATTGATTTTATGATATGTTGTTGACATGATCTGACATGATGGTTGATGATGCAGGCTGACGATAGCTTGCCGACCAGACTCACATATGGAGTAAAGGGGCCACACACGAGTTCC
>ML780932.1:174239-185417 GCA_009831015.1 Picea engelmannii
AACTGAAGCTAATAGAGGTAACGAAATGATCCCATGACGCGGGCAAAGAACACAATAAAGTAATTGCCTTATCTTTGGATTCAAATTTCACACCCATGCTATTCAACTGGACTAGAAGAGTATTGAAAGTATTTAGATGATCAACAATTTTCGTACCTTCCTTCATGCGCAAACTATATAGTTGTCTTTTCAGAAAGATCATGTTTGTCAAGGATTTCGTCATGTATAAGCTTTCCAGCTTTGACCACAAACCGACTGTTGTCTTCTATGTAACAATGTTGAACAATACATCGTCGTCCAAACACAGGCGTATGGCACTCAGTGCTCTCGCATCCATCTCATCCCAGTCTTCGTCTGTTATGGACGCGGGCTGCTTTGCTTTTCCCAGCAACGCCTTCACCACGCCTTGTTGCACAAGCAGATCATGCATCTTAACCTTCCACATCTCGAAATTGTTCTTGCCATTAAACTTTTCAATTTCGAACTTGGCACTCTGCATCTTTTTCATTAGAGGAAACATAAAAGAAACAAACACCATTGTTTGTAATATCCAAGGCCCCTTTTAAAATATATATATATGGAAAAATAATGTTGTGTAATTTTCAAGGAAATTACATACATTCACCCTTTTAAAAAAAAAAAATTAATAAAAAGTTTTACTCCACCTTATTCCTCCACCATTCATCCTCCATATTATATTTCAATTCTCAAAATATAATAAAAAATCTTAACACTTTTCAATAAAAGTATAGATTTAACCTTTTAACATCCTCCACGAGACTTGACTTCACCTCCCGATTTTAAAAGAAAAGGAAATTTAATTCTTTGTTTATGCATACCATATAATATTCGCTCCAAAACAAAACATACGCCAGAATTTTTAAGGAGCCGCAACACCACCTGTCATGGTTGGTCTGTTGATTGACGCACCCTCTACTTAACACTGGCTGCTTATCAACACAGTGATTTGAACGCAGCTTCTCAACACAATGCTCCCTCACGCCCAGTGCTGACTTGAAAAACCAGCAGCGCCTATGGGTATCTCCTGTAAATTGGCATGCGTATGTCTCTCTCCAACAACAAATCGACGGCCGGTTGGATTTCAGAGCGGCCTTTTCCATTCTGTGTCCTCCTCGGCTCAACGCGGCTGGATTTCAGAGCGACCTCTTCCGGTCTGCATCCTCCTTAGCACTTCCTTGACTCTGATACCACTTGTAGTAATTTGCAAGTGCGGAAACACAAATTACCATAAGAAAATCAATACATGCAGACAAAGAACACAGCAAACAACAATTTACGTGGTTCACCCAAATGCTGGGCTACGTCCACCAAGCACAGTTATCGATTATCTTATTATTCAGCTAATGGAGATTACAGACAGGTTTCACTCCTCTCAGACACACTCACAGCCTCTACGGGCATACAAATTTATAGCAATATATTAGAAACTAATCATTAAATGTAATCTCATCCATAGTTTAACTTAGGTGCATTGGTTACAACCAATCATGGTTTGATCTCACCCGTATTCTAACTTGGTTGCATTTGTTACAACCAATCCTGGTTTATAGGATCTAGAATCCTATTCACGGATGAGTTGTTGTCACCGTTTCCAACAAGAGCTCTTTATCAACATTTCAAGAAACTCACTTTCTCTCACTCCTCCCGGGAATTTAATAAAAAAGAAGACTTGCTATCTAAATCAGCTTTAAAAAAAAAGAGTAGATATTCTCTTCTTTAACCATTGACTGGATGGTCATGAAAAACCCACACTTACTATAAAAAATTTCTAAAACTGGAAGACCCGGATTGAAGGCGGCCTTCAGCTTTTTCTCAATAGTTAAATAGGTACATAATTAAATTCTTTGGAATACATACCCTAACATTCAAATGCGACGACCCCTATGAGTTAAGTCAATATAATTAAATAGGTATATAATTAAATATATAAAGTGTATTGATAACATAGTTAGATGTAGGTGATAATTGTCGGAAAAAATAAAACACATAAAATTTTTAGATTTTTCATTTTATTACAGGTGCTATGACTATGAGGGAAGCATTAAAATATATAAATATTGATATGATTATAAGCGAAATACTTTTATATAAGTCATTACATTATATGAAAGAATATTGACCTTTTATTGATTAATCAATATATCTTGAAATTATTATTTTAATTATTATTTTACTAGTTTAGATATATTTTAATCTTAAATATATCAAGTGTTGAAAGATCAAATCTTTTGAGGTGAAAACATTTCTTTAAGTTTTTCACTCTAATTTTTGTGGGGAACTTCTCCTCTCTACCTCATGATATGTGTTTCCTTCGCTTGACAAATGGAAGAGATTTGTTTTCTTCGCTCAACCTTGTTTTCT
Source organism: Picea engelmannii (assembly GCA_009831015.1). Lineage (NCBI taxonomy): Eukaryota > Viridiplantae > Streptophyta > Pinopsida > Pinales > Pinaceae > Picea > Picea engelmannii. The sequence continues at coordinate 176,622 of ML780932.1, forward strand.
TCACTCAATGGGATTGGAACCCATGACTTAAGTGTTGACACCTCCTAAAGTTAGCATGCAGTGAAGTGTTTTTTTTTATGTTTTTAATTGGAACCTAAAGTATGCAATAATGCAAATTCGTGTCAAATACTATGGATATAATATTATTGTAGACTATGGAATAATGCAAATTCGTGTCAAATATTGTGAATATAATATTATAGCATATGTTGGATGTTATTACAAAGTTTGTATATAGTGGTGTAGACCTAATTTTATTTCATAATGTTAGATCTTTTGGCGTAGGTGCTTATTTCTTGAAGTTGTGGTTTTTTACTTTTAACTATTTAAATATTTTTTTGTAAGTGATAGGTCTTGATCGTTCAACCATTATTGTGATTGTATATGTTTTGGAGCGGTTTCATGATGTAAATAGGCATAAGTAAAGAAAAGAAAATCACAATAACATAACTTTAGGATGGTTTCACATGTAAATTTTTCCAATACATGTTATTTTGTAGAATCATCATCAAAATTATTAATTTATTTCTCTTATTTTGTTGAATATGGAAACTCTGTAGCTTCAAACAACAAGCGGATTAATTTATTGAGTTGTTTGATTTCTTCACATTAACTGCAACAAATAAATCATTTTTATTATACAAATTAACAAATCATTTTTATTATTCTTTATTTTATTTTTATGTAATGTTATATACATACGTATACGTATGTGACAACATCTTTTCCATACTAAATTGTAAAATACCTCTTAACACAATAAAATATAAAATTTGAAAATATAACTAAATTTTGTTTCATATTATTTATATATCTAACTTGCACTTTTCCTCCAAATAACTTTCGAGCATACAACTTCTACTTACTTTTATTTTTTTATCAATTAGTTAAATATACCATATACACGCTTTAAAACCCTATTTAATCATGAGAAAACCATGTTAAAACCCTATTTAATCATGAGAAAACAATGCCGATCATGTACCTTATTCTTAGTTTAGATATTTTATGCATTGGTTGAAATTACCCTATGCTTGCCTTAAGATTCAATTTAGACATTAGAATTACTTTTAATATACCTTGTGCACCAAATCTATCTCCTTTAACTTTAATTAGTCCTCTTAAATGATAATGTAATGTATCCCCAAGGTTTTGGATCATGTAATGTATGCTTCAAATTCAAATTTATTCTTCTTAGAGTGGCAATCTTGCTCTCGATATACACTCTAACTCCAATTGTCTTTGTTGAAGTTCAGCAATCCTATACCTCACTACAATATTTTATTTTCTTTGAAATTTAGCATTTTTCATCTATTTGATGATTTACTTATTTTTTAAATTAATTTTTTATTTGGTTATATATATTTTTTAAATTATTAAAATTGAATAATATTATTAATCTTAATCATTATCATTTGTGTTTTTTTTTAAAAGTGTGTTTTAAATGTTGTATTTTTAGCCACATGAGTATCTTTTTTATCATTTACATTAGCATTTCACTTTGTATCTCATAAATAACATCAATTTTTCTGTCTCAATTGATGTTAATTTTAATATCTACAGTAGCATTGAATTTAGAGTATTGACCATGAGACAACATTACATCACACATTCTAGTATTCCCCCTTAATGTTTACTAGAGGATCATTGAGTATAATTTAGAGAAAGATGTTAATATTAACATCCCCCCTTGATGACAACTTCCCACATCCTTAATAATTTGTGAATATGAACAAACTTTGCTACCATCGAGGTCTTGGTAAAGATATATTTAATTGCTTATTCAACGGGACAATGCTCCAAATGAATACCACCATCAACAACTTGATCTTGAATGTTGTGAGTGTCAAGGTCAATGTGTTTGGTTTTGGAGTGGTATGTGCAAGCTTAACAACACTATGATTGTTGCATCTCAACTCAATGGGAGTGATTTGTAATAATCCAAGCTCATCAAGAACTTGTCGAATGCACACAACTTCCTTTATTGCCCAGTTTTTTGCTTCATTAGAAGAAAGAAAGGTGGCTCTAAACTTCTTGCTACACCAAATGATTGGACCTAAACCAAGTTTAAATACATAAATTGTAGTGGATTTATATTGTAAGATCTCCTACCCAATCAAATTCGATGTGACCAATCAATGAGAGGGGAGATGTTTAGAATAAGAAACAGAATCATGAAAAGTGTCTTGAAGATATCTCAAGATTCTTTTAGCTATCTTTTGATAGCTCTCATAAGGATTTTGGATGAATATCGAAATCAAATTGATGAGAAAAGTGATATCATGTCAACCATGAATCAAGTAAATCAAACTATCTAATAGTTGTTGATAAAAAGTGTGACAAACTAAAGGTGTTTTATAATAAACAATTAACTTAACTCTAGACTAAAATGGTGTAGTGGTAGGTTTACAATCACTCATGTGAAATTGTGCAATTACATCGAACACATACTTAGGTCAAGAAACAAAAATCCCATCATGTATATGCCAAACATGTAAACCAAGGAAATAATCTAAAATCCCTAAGCCTATCATCTTAAAGTGTTGGTGCAAAATATCATCATGTATATGCCAAACATGTGAACCAAGGAAACAATCTAAAATCCCTAAGTCTATCGTCTCAAAGTGTTGTTTTCAGTTTAGATACATTTAGGTCGAATGTACACCCGAATAGAGAGGAGAAAGTGAAATCCCTCCCTTCTAAACAATCCATAAATTTTTTTATTTATAAGAACAACCATGAAAAATAATACTTTTCTTAACAGAGTAATTCTTCAAAAATAAAAATACAATATTAGGAAAACATCATTGTATTCCACACTCTCCCAAAATAATTCTACATAATTGAAAATATGAAGTATTTATTAATTCTTTCAAGCTATATGTGATTATTAATTCCTTGCTTCTCTTCACATTATAAGATACAAGTAAGAATGAAATTTTTATGGTTTCTCCCCACTGTCTATGTTGGATACTTTTCGTTTCGAACTCATACTTATCTAAATATCCATAGAAAAGAATATTGCTTAAGCCAATGAAATAAATATAGAGGATGTGTGTCACAAGTGGTGGGAATAAGCATGTTACTTCATAATAAGCTTGACCAAGAAAGAAAGAGAGAGAGGGTGTGAATAGGGAGGTGTGAGGTTGGCATGTATACCTAAGAATTCAAAGTTTGAATGAACAATAATAACAAATTTGGCTTTTTTTAAATTTTGTATTTTACGTAATTCTTTTATAGAGAGAGAATAGCAGCAAAATAGGTTTTAAAATGTAAAATAAAAAATACAAATATAAACATTTTGGAAGTGTAATATTTCAAAAAATAGATGAAAACTTGAAACACAGTCAACTTTGACAACGTTGTATGAAGTATATAATTATTTTCAAGAGAAAATATGTAGAATAAATATACATACCTAAATTTGGTCGAAAAAAAAAAATAGGAGAGGAGAGAAGAAAAGAAAAGAGAAGAGAATAAAAACACTAAACATATACATTGATATAAGACAATTCACAATAGGATGTAGTGAAGAGGCAAATGACAAGGCATACACGATGATGTGGGTTAGACGGTCCAACTAGATTTTACCATCATCCCAATGCAATCCAACGACACAGGGAAGAAGAAAGGTCACATCCAAACATAAGGCTCACACAAAAAATGCCTTATGACATAATAATGTTTAAATAATATATATTATATATTAATATCAATATTCATTTTATTAATAATAATAAAATATTTATATATTGGTGATTAAGAAAATTTATAGATTAATTATCTCTTTTTTTTTTTTTTGGATAATGCATTTACAATAGAACCAGATTTATGGATATTTAAGTAATCAAAGACAATGTATTTTTAAAGTTGTAGGCTAAACATTCTACGAAATGATGATTTTTCTGGCGACATTTTCCCGAAATCTGGTGAGAAATTGTTAGATTCGTAGATTTGAGTGATTATTTATGTATAATCTGAGTGTCCTAGGGGTTTTTAGCATGTTGAATCCATTTATGCATTCAGAAATGGATTTTGAACAACAAAAAATAGTGATTCGTATAAATTTATATCGCCAGATTCCGACGAAAAAATCCATTACATAGAACAACTAGACAATGTCATTTTTAAATGGATATTTGAGTCATAATGGTGGGTGTTTTATGTGATGTTTGTGTGGACGTTTGTTCACGTTTTTTTAAATATTGTTTTTAATGCAAAATTGTTATTGAAAAAATGTTTATAGTCAACAATGATGAAAATAAAAATTGTTTGGGCGAGTTATCAAAGGATATTTTTTTTCGAGGGAACAACTCCTAGGGAAACCTACCAGGTACTTCCCTTCATTTTGAGAATGGTACCCTGGGTAAAATAGATTTTGTAGAAAACCGAGGCTTTTCCGATAGCGTGCTCATTTAAGAGCCAAACATGTCACTTGCGAGAATTGAACCTGGGTGGGTGGGAAAACACCCCTCAGAACAAACGACTCGAGCTAAACCCAATTGACTAGTCATCAAAGGATATTTATTTACATTATTTTTTTAATGTCTATCTAATTATATCTTTTCTAAATGTATATTAGTAGCGTAGGTTCATGTTAAACTTGGATTTCTCAAGCATCGAAAGGGATACAATTTCTTAATGTGTAATTTCTTTTTATTATTTCATTTTGTTTTATTTTTTATTTTTGTATTATTGTTGCTTTTTAATTAAGCCAAATTTATTGTTATTAATTAAGCAAAAAAATATATAATTAATTATGCAGATCATCTAACACCTCAACATATCCCCCATATTAGGTTGTATAACACCTTGCTACTCTTGGTGCAAAAATGAGTGAATATCAAAGAAGAAGTGTTAATATTATTTCCTTAATCTCTTTCAAAATGTATGTTGTAATGAGTGAATACTAAGGAAAGATGTTAACAAGTTAGATATATTGAATTCAATTCATTCTACAATATTGAATAATAATTGTACTTTCAAAAACACCATCATATATTTTGTATTGGGTTCTACACCTAAAGATGTCAAGCTTCAAAGAATTATCGAGAGAACAAAGCTACTCTTGACCTCGTCCCAAGCTCAATTCTTCCATATCCTAATAAAGAATAGTCAGGAAGCAGATGGGATGGAAAATAGGGAAATTGGTATGGCCCTTGATTCCTTGAGAGGCCAAGGGTGTGTCATCTTTGCAACACCCCCCTAATGGAAGAGGGTATATTAAAAAATGGGGTCAGATGGGCCCACATCGAAGTTGGGGAGACACATGGTTCTAGCATGCAGTCTGGGGTTCGTTACATATGTTATCAAAGGAATATGCGTGGAGGTATCGTCACCTTTGTTTGGCTCGTGGGGAAACTCAGGATGTGTTTGATGATGGTCCTGTCACTGGAAACGAGTGGAGAGGCTCTCTGCAGCACGAGTACTTATTCTTGTGGGAATTTATCACAGGCAGTACACTATAATAACAATCCAACTACAATGATGATGGATTTGTTGATGAGAGACAAGGTTGCAATGATGAATGAGAATGAGATGCAATGGATAGTATAGACCAGAAAAGCCTCGTCGGGACTTCTAGTGCATGGGAAGATCTTTATGAACCAAAATGCATGCATCCTCGCCTCTCAAGGTCTTATTAAGTTTAGGGGAATGATATTGCATGACATTAGAAAAGAGAAACCAGTCATAATTCTGATATTTGGTCTAGTAAACCAACATTTGGCATGATTCCGGAGAGTCTTTGGACTTCATTGGTGGCTTGAAGGGGTGGTTCTCTCGTGGCTTGGCGAAGGAGGCCACCTCTTTCTCTAGTTCCCTCTGTGGTTAGAGGACAGCTCCTAGTAAGGAAAATTGGTTGAGATCCTGGTAAGTCTTCTTAGACTCCTGGTAGTTAAGACCAAGTTCCAGTTTGTATCTTTCCTCTGGTCTGCAATTTATGTGTGCGATAGTAGAGGGTGCTCTGGGAAATGACCCAGTCTTCATTCTTCATGGAAAATTAGTTTGATTTGGAGAATTACTCTTGCTATGGTAAGTCTAGTTGGTTGTTTATCCGTAAAGGTCAAGTCAATACTAGAAATTGTCCCTTGTTCTCCATATATCAATATGGAAAATGGAAAAGAGCGACAAAAGGAACAAGAGATAGAAGTTGAGGAATCGATGGAGCACAATTTCACTTTCACCCACTGACTCTTTCTCAAAGTGGATTCACACATCTCGACCTTATTCTTTTCTTTTGACACTCTAGTCCAACACAAAGTGCTCATTAGACAGCTCCAGGATGAAGTGGACTTCCTCCATGGACAGGGAGAGTCCTTGCAAAGGAAAATGGATGTGAGGGCATCAACTTTAGAAGCCTCAGTTCAAAACCGTGACAATGGAGATTTTGGAAGCCATGAGGACAAAAAGATGAAGATGTCACCTGACTTGAACCTGATTGTGGATTCACCGACAGAAGAAGTGATAAAGGAAGAAACTTAGTCTATCAATCGACAAATCCTGGGAAGTTTTGTTTTTTGTACGGCAATTGACATATGATATCTGAAAAACTATGGAAATTGTTAAGCTTTTGGAGGAATTGTTAAGCTATATAGGACTAGCAAGTATCTCTGTGTAATAGATAGAATTATGATGTTGGATTTTGAATACATTACCAGCATTTTATTTTGTACTCAACGACTTTGGTCGCGCCCTTTTATTAAATAAAAAATTTCCCAGTTTGTGTTAAAAATAATTTGCATTTTCAATGATAAGGATTACAACTTAAAAGTAAGTTAATCTTTTAATAAAGGAACTTATTTTCAAATAAAAATTGTTGTTGAATCTAATTAAATTTTCACATAAGTTAGAATTTTGCGTCATCTAATTTTAAGTAGATTTTATTTTTTTAGGATTTATTATCCTTTTAAATTTACCTATAACTTTACCTAGATGCTCAGAAAATCAATCAAAATTTTAAATTGAATGAAAAGTCTAACTTCTCTTAAGTCATTAGATTTTATTTGAGAAAAAAAATGCTTGTATAATCAACTTACTCCTATAAATTATATTATTATATTTAATGTTAATGAATCATAAAATTATAAACAAATTTAAAAACTTCAAAACATAAATGAAAAAAATATTTTAATAAATATTTTAAAGGAAAATGTTTTATAAATTAAGGAGGAGTTGATGTCTAATCAAATTTTATGGATTTTGAAAATATTTTTATAATATGAATATTTATCTTTTATAAATGTTTATATTTATTAATTTTTTGTTTTTAATTTAGTATAATAAATTTATTTATTTTTTATAAATGTTTATATTTATTGATTTTTTAAAATTTAGTATAACAAATTAAAATATTTAAATACTTAAAGTTTAGTTACATAAGTTAAGTTATTAAAATATAAAGTTTATTTTTTCTAATTCAATTTATTTTAGTGAATAATACATTGGTTGTTGTTAAACTTGATTTAGGATTAGACCCAGGGTTTAAATTTGATAGTTATTTATTCGTTTTTGGATTATAACCATCATATATTGGTAATTTTAAAATCTGCATGTCAATGATGATGTTTACTTAATTTTTAAAACCGTCAAATTGATGGGTGGGTTTAAAATTTACCTATTTCCTATTATATATGTGTGTCTTATATATTTATATATGACTATGACATCTGAGATACTAAATTGTAAGCATTTCCAAATCGAACTGCAGAAAATAAAAAACAAAAGAGGCAAACAATCCCATTTGATGAGGACAAGTATGAGATAAACATAGACTACACATAGTGTTGAGACTTTGAGATGAGAATATGACTCCTTGCTCTCAAGATAAGAATAGACTATGTTTGTGAGACCTCGAGATGAGACTCCTAGATATGCGTGATATGCATACAATGTGCCCACAATGGATCTTTTGGCATACTAGAGAAAAACCATCTCCATTTCAACTCACATCATGCAAATTGCAATCCTGCAGCATGCACGTTGAACATAAAATACCAACCTTTGGGGAAAGAGTTCTCAGATTGAAGGGTCTTTTGTTGTCCATATAAATAATAGAAGTGACTTTTCTTATTTGTTTGGGTGAAATAGGGATTTTTTGTTTGATTTTGAGAGATTTTATGTAGTTTCTTTAGTGTTGGTATTAGAGGATACTGAAGCCTGAAGGTAAAGAAAGCCATCATTAAAGCGTAAGACAAGAGCGCTTGTGCTAATTGTTGAATATTTTAAATGGAATCTACCTGGAACCACGTGGCCTACTTTGGGAGATTCACCACACATATCTCAGAGAGTGTTGGTGAAGATAGTAGACCGCATGTGTGATGATTTGAAATCTAGCTGACATGTCTCATTCTTGATTTTTGTGACCATTGGTCGAGCTACCTTTATATTGAATCAAAGGGTGATGGTGAAGATAGTAGATCGAATCTACGATGATTTGAAATCTAGCCGACCTATCTCATTCTTGATTGTTGTGACCATTGGCCAAGCTACCTTTATATCATTGGGCATGTGTCTATACAAAGGTATTAGATAATTGTTGTTGTAATAGAAGCTTAACTTTCTGAGTATATTTATGTTCCTTATGTGCAACAGTTTCTGCAATGCTTTTTTTTATTAATTTGGGTTTTGGAGCTTCTTCATAGTTTGGATGTGCCCTCTCGACTCTAGGCATCTCCATGTTCACAACTAAAGTTGTTCTTGTATTCAAAACAAAAATTAACAAAAACACATTTAATAAATAGTATTTAAATGACGGGAAAACATAAATATAAAACATCATATGAAGGCTAGTTTTAA
>ML780932.1:185514-251938 GCA_009831015.1 Picea engelmannii
GCCCATCAAATTTATACCCTGATTGGACCCATTCTCATGCATGATTCAAACATAGATTTTTGTCCTTCATCAATGAAGGAGAACTCCTAAGAGATCGGACCAATCATGCCTTCCTCTCTTGCGGACGGAAGTAATTTTCTTCTCTACATTCAACCCATCAAAAATCCATAGTCTAAACATTATATGAATTTGGTATTTTCCAACCACTCAAAATAATGTGAGGGGAAATTGACATTTGTTATTAGAAATCTAACAAGCTGAATTTTGTATTAATGGAATTATAAATATCATTTGTTAATATTGTAAACTTGGGGTGTAATAGGGATATCCAAGGATGTTGAATCCATTTATATATTAAAAACAATGATTTCAACAAAATCCAAAATTACAATTTCAACAAAGATTTTAAGGGCGGATTCTGATGATGGAAAATAAAAAAAAAATCTATAACATTTAATAACCTTCTTCCATCAAAAATCCCCTCTCTATGCTACTACTGAACTCTATGATCGTGTGCTTAGGATGATAATAAATATCTAAATTATTAACTATTGATTAAATCTTATACTCTTTAAAATAATTAGTTATTTTTAAATTTCACATTTATGTTCTCTTTTATGAAATATGTTTTCCTCGGGTTACTCAACATTGAAGTTGCACACATTTTAAGTAATAATGTCAACATTTTGACATCATGTGCATATGATAACCACATGAAAGTGGGTAGTGTTGACATAAATGTGCAGATAATAATAATATCTAATAATAATCTATTTTTAAGGTCACGGCCAAGCTAGACACCAACTTGGTGTATGAGACCCCCTTGTTTGTGGGACAAGGGACCCCCGCCGCCCAGCGATTTGACTGGTAAAGTCTATGGAGGTATACATACCCTACCTCCTCTGGATTTGAACTTGTGACCTCTTAGGAGGAAACACTTGTTCTTAACCATTAGGCCCACTCAAGTCTATACCATAGTTGCATGGGAACTGCTCCCGACATCTTTACATCTCTGAAACTCATTCCCAACATTTTGGGAGCTTGAGAACGGGTACAAAACGTCCCCAATTGGCTAGGAATGGTTTTGGGAACTTGGGAGCTTCAACATCAAGGAAATGGGAGCTTGGGAACATGTTTTTGAAATGGAGAGATTTAAATTAAAATTATATTTATAATTTTTTGTATGATAAGTACCAATTTTTGATATTATTAAATTAAAATGTAAATATTTTTATTTCATTATTACAAACACATAATTTATTACAAATAATTTTAGTATATTGATTCAAAATATCACTATAAAACAAAGACTAAACTACACATAAATATTATTTTAAAATTTATTTAAATAAAAAAACTTGATAATACTCTATAGTTGTGGATAAGAAAAAAAAATTATGCATGTATGTTTTCCAGTATGTCTATTGTTGCTATCAACCAAACATATCATTGATTTTTATTGTATTTTCATATTACAAGAGTAGTAGTATTTAGATTTTTCCAATCAGAACAAGAATAATGCTTCAAATTTGTAAAGATGTTTGAATTTTATATATGTAAAGCTTAATTTAAAAAATATGTTAAAAAATAATATATCTATTTTGTTTCTCATTTTCTAATTAAATCTTTATGGATAATAAAGTTTCACTATTGTGTTGAATATATTCATATAATTATCAACACAAATTAAATTAGTAAGTTCGATGTTGTAGTTGTTCCAGTAGGAGCAACCTTGTCCTCGATTGACCTTCAATTTATTGAAATAAAATTTAAAATGCATCATTATCTCGATACATTGTAATTCAAAATATTTTTAATATTTTTTTAATATATAAGATTTTCGCTCCAAACTTGACGTTTCCTCCAAACTTGGGGGAAAATTCTACTTGTTCCAGACACTCATATCCATACTCCCAACATTCCCATGTTCTGGAAACTCATGCAATATAAGTCTATACATAAGGTGTACAAAATGCAAATAAAAACTTTCTAGCTCAAAGGATAAAATGAAAAATGTTTTACTTTAACTGATTTTTTATATAAGTTTGTGGAGAGAAACACTTTGATATATGTTTGGACTACAATAAGAGAATTTTCTCATCAAAACAACATTTTAAGAACATTTACACTATTAGGAATAGCACATAATTAGCTTGAATAAGATGTAGTAATATATTGACTCCAATATATTATTATCCTAATATCAATTATAAAGGCAATAATCCTCTACCAACTTTTGTCGTTTAAAAATTGTTTACAGAGCGATACAAGTGATCATCAGAAGAGTCACCAATTCAATATATCAATGTATATGTTCATGGCATTAACACACCAACTTCAACATAACAAAAAACTATCCTGAGTGGATTTTTTTTCATATGTGGGCTCAACAAAACCAGATTTAGCGTGATCTGCACACATCAGTACAATTGTTCACTCGAAATTCGCACAGACTGAAAGAAGTGTAGTTTCACCAACTTTTTGGTGCATTGATGGCAAAAAATCTCATCAAATATTACTCCTAGATGAAGGACCAAGAGGTCTCATTCCCATAAGCATTAAAGACAGATACAACCAATGGGTTCATGTCTACTCAAGCATGGGAATCCATACCCAAGTGGCCTCCCATTTCCCATTGAAACCAGTTCTTATCAAGCTTTTTGGAGACCTATAAATGGAAGCGATTAGCATGCGAAAAAAAAAAAGGAAAATTCTAACAAATGTTATGTTGACTGCATGAGTATTGAGAATCCTCTTTTCTCACCAACTCATCCACACCTTCATAACCAATGTATTGAATATCTCATCTATTGATATTTTTTGTACACCTCTTTTCACGATTTCATTATTGAAAGAGAAATGTTCTTGAAGGGAGAAAAGAACCCATCCCAAAGAGGAAGAAGGGAGCTCATCTGCTCACCAACTTCCTTGCAGTGTTATATTCAAAGTCTTTCCATTGTTATAACACACCTCAACTTGTTTTACTCTTTCTCTTCCATTTCATGCTATTATTTTTTTATTTTGTTCATGTTGTTTGTTTTATGGTGTTCCACTAACACTAACCATTGACTGTGGTGATAGTCAAGCCTAGGATAACACTAAAATTGTCTTTCTTGAACACCCAAGTGGCAAAGATGAAAAAATATATTGGTGACTCCACTTGGGACGAGACCTGGCTATCCATGGGATGCAATGCACCATCGATCATTCTTCCTGTCATGTGATTCTTTTCAACCCACTATTGAAACCAACATTTGTGCAGTAGAAACCAAAGAATTAATTCCTCCAAAGCACATTGATTGATTCAAAAACCCAATCCCCACCCCCCACGCTTTTGAATAAGGGAACATGGCCAATATATCCCCAACCTTCAAGGTGGACATTTCCATCAAAATCGACACCATTGATAAAATTACGCTTGGTGTTGCATACTCTACTAAAGAATTCCTTACCTACAAGGCTCTTTTTCAAGAGTATCGTGAATTATTTTCCTAGACATACACATAAATGGTTAGTCTTGACCTAGCCATTGTTTAACATCAAATCAACACTAGGAAAAACATTGTACCCAATCACCAAAATCAATGGACCTTGCATTCTTCTAAATCCTTGACTATCAAAGTTGAAATCGAAAAATTACGCACTATTGGGTCCATATACCCCATTACATATACTTCATGGGTCCCTAACCCTGTTATTGTTAACAAAAAATATGGAACCATACACATCTTCATTGATTTCTAAGACCTCAACCAAGCTTTTCCTAAGGACAACTTTCCCACCCCCTTCATCAATCAAGTCATAAATGTCTGCATTGAACATGAAGCCCTATTATTTATGGATGGATTCTATGACTATAACCAAATTTGAATCTTCCATGCATATCAATACAAGACTATATTCACCACACCCTGGGGCACCTTCGCATATTGCATCATTCCATTTCCTCTAAAAAATGTTGGAGCCAAATTACAATGGTAGATGACCTATATCTTCCATGATATTTTCCACCTCATTACTTCATACTTGGATGACCTCACCTCTCGCTCCATAAAACAATCCTAGCACCTAGAGAATCTATGAATCATCTTCCAAAGATGTCAACAATACAACATTTATCTAAACCCCCTCAAGTGTGTTTTTTGCGTCACTGGAGAAATTACTTGGATTTATAATATCCCAGCAAGGGATCATAGTATACCCCCTCAAGGTCCAAGCCATCAACAAAATACTCCCTCCAAAAACCTTGCGCCAGGTGCAAATCCTTCAGGGCTGTTGTAACCCTTGAGATGTTTTTGGCTAGGAAACTATGCAAAGACATCCATTTTACTTTGATCGATTTTGATTTTGTTTATCTGTCCTAAAGCAGATTTTTTTGTTGATTTTACCTTAGGATTTGATTACTAATCTTTAATTCTTAAATATCATAACTTGAGGGCATAATTTCAATGTTTCGGACAATTTAAATCTTGAATGAGTGAATGAAGAATTTGAGAAAACAAAATTGAAAGTAAAAAAATGTATCTTTCTAGATAAATATCATTTTACCATTCAATAGAAGATATTATGACATAATATATGTATGAACTAAGAATATAAAATTAACAAAAAAGAACAATTTATTTATATTCACAAACCATAATGAACTAGGCACAAGTCCAGTCAATACTTACAGTATATCTAAGAAAATTTGTGGCCATAATGATTCCTTTGAAGTTGTAATAGTAGTGGTAGTACTAATTTATTACACTTATAGAATCAAATACATTCAAGAATAAATTTTGGACATAAAAATTACATAGAGAATGAGAAACACATGAACTGAAACAATACAATCTTGAATCATCCAAGGTCTCCAAAATTTTATTAAAAGATGTAGTCTTTCCCAAGGAAAAAATCTCATTTACATTTGGGTCTTTGTTAGAATTTATACAACTCAAATCCCTAACCACAGGTGGTTATTCAATCATATTTTATAACTCTCTAGATACAAAAGAAATGTTTCATATTAAAAATAGAAAGATATGGAATACAATTGTTCAAATCCTTGATTTCTCTGAATTTGGTTCGTTGGATCTCTCTTGCACCAACTACATGAGGATATCTCAATCCTTATCCAATGGATACTTGTATGATAGCATATTTATGTAGGAAATATCCAACTCTATATACTTTTCATAGGTAGGAGCATTTGCAAATAAATCCTTGATTTGCCACAACAAGTAGAAGTAATCACTCAAACAATCTATTATTGTTTGACCTTTAATCATGCCAATTACTTCTTTGAATTTACTTGAATATTTTTTGGCCTTAATAAGGTCTTGCTTTCAATTTTCAAAAGTGATCATGTTACCTTTCTTAGTCCAACAGCTTGGTAAGCCCATTTCAACCAAGTTCTTGAATTGCTTTGAGAATGGTTCAATATTCCTTTGAACCATAATACACTTATTTTGTGTTATTTTATGCGTGTTGAATCAAATTCCTTTTGGTAAAAATATTTTCTATTTCCATGACCATGCTTGTACAATCCTTTATTCATTTTTTTCTTACTTCTTCTTTAGATTTAGAATTAAGGACTTTTATGATTTTGATTGCTAATTGGGGACTATTTCCCAAATCTTGGAAAGCTTGTTGTATATCTGTCTCTGCCTTTTTTACCAGAGTTGATTCTTCATCCATTAGTTTTAAATAATACCAAATCTTAGTAACCTATGTGATAATTTGATCCTAGATCATATTCCTTGCTCCCATTAGATAGGATTTTCCCACTAATTTATTTTTCAATAAAATCATGTCTTCTTTCAATTTGGAAGTAACTTTTTGAAACTATGTGATGGTATTATCTTTGTCATTTATCTGATCTTTCATAATACCGAGTTCAACATTTTGGAAAACAACTCACTTCTTCATATTTTCTATTTCCACTTCCTTAACATTTAGATCAGACAAAGTTCTTGCTAATTCTTCAAATGGATCAAGAGGTGTTGTAGTTTGTGAAGAGGGAGCTCCTTTCTTGTAAGCCTCTATATGTTGTTCATATAGCTCAATATGTGCTTTCATTTGAACTATTTTATTTACTAGTTGGTCCTTTTCTTATTGTATTGCCTTCACCTCTGGAGTCTGCACATGATCAACATGTGTAAGGTTAAGTTGTTGCTTTAAATCCAGAATCTCAGTGTTCTTATTGTTGATCAGGTCTTGCATAGGTTTAGTGTTATTGGAATTGTTTCTTAGCTTAAGTGTCATATTCTCTAATTCTTCAATTCTCATTTGCTTTGTTCTAGTGAATAAATTCTCTAGCCTCAATTGTCCTTGATTTTATTTGTCATATTATGTCATTTCTTCATTCCAAGAGTAGCTTGTATGGCATCCCTACAAACCATTTCACATGTCTTCCTATGTAGTTCCATTTTATCCACCAGATGAATTTGATATAAATCATAAGAAAACTTAGCATCTTTTTAATTAATGACACATTTTCTAGTTTGAGTTGTGGGTCCCAGCACTGCTATATTCAATCTGCCTTTTTCAAAATCTAAAGCAGAAAAAAATATGGTTTTAGAAGTTCCTTGATACAATTTAGAAAATAAGTCTTGCTTATCTTTACATTCTTATTCTCCGTTTCCCAATAATGAGAACTTATTTATTGTTTGGCTTCCAAAGATTCTTCTCCTCCTTGAATATTAGACTTGCCAATAACTGTAGATGGAATAAACTTTATTGTGAAAGTTGGTTCTCTTAATGTGGTCTCTATTACACTTTATAATGCTTTGCTGACATCTTTGACTATCTCTTATATCTTATACTTCTTTGATTGTTCCTTTTATTAAACTTTTTGTGTTGTTATGGAGTCTCTATGTCTGTTGGTTGAGATGGTTGAAATGCCTTATGTATCTGACCCTGTATAATCCTTTGTACATGTTCCCAACTATAATGATTCATTAATTTCTCCAACTAAGGTTGACGGTGATGCTCATATGGTGACAAATCCACCTCAATTATTTTGGTAGAAATAATGGAATGTGGATCATAATGCCATATTTCTCCATGTTTCAAATTCATCTCCCACAATAAACTTTCTACTAACTGTGTAGTTTCCTTGTTATTCACAACCAAAGGACCTACTTCTTTTTTCAATCTAAAAGTAACCTTTCTTTTATTGGACACAAAATTGACCTGGTCAGAATTCAATCTTTGTCTAATATATTCTAGGGAAAAAAATCTCATGGTTAAAAAATTTGGCAATCAAAAAGGTTTAACCTCAACACCATAGATTCTCATCTTTGTATATTCTTGAAATAAAAAATAATCACCAACCTTTGTATCTAAAGAGAAATTCAATAATGCTTCAAAGTCTAGAGAAAACCTAGAAGGGATGTGTTCATGAAAAAGAGCATAAACCATAGCCATAAATTGGTCAATAAAATATGAAAAATACAACATTTTGAGGTTTCTTCCTAATCAATGAAGTCCAATGAATCACCGCAATTGGATTTCCAACCTCATCTTCAATTTTTAAGTTCAAATTTTGAAACTTTGTTTCTTGAAAATACAAAAGGAGGTGAACTAGATATGACTGGAATCTACAAAAACTGCTAACTATAAACTCTATCAGTTGATAGTGCAATGTTTCAGCTAGATGTTGGGAAAAAATAAATCTAGTTAAAGGCTTTATTGCAGAGGGGTAAATGGTTGACATAAACCCTAAAACATTCTCATTGAACACTTTATCATTATCATAACCCAAAATGGAACATATTATGCTAATAACTTGTCTAGAAATTTTTGGGAACAAGATACTCTCGTAGGTATCAGATTTTTTAGGGATAGGTGTATATTTATCCAAATAAGCTTGTAAAAGGGTTTATTGTTCTTGAGCATTTAGTTGGTTGTACATGGAAATTAGGTTTTCCTCACTCAAAGGTTGACTTTCTAGGGGTTCTATTACCTTTAACATATCACATATTGATTGTGTATCTATCTTAAACAGAACTAACCCATTCTTTGATACAACTGAGTTTGAAGAAGGCTCATAATTCGACGCACAAAAGGACATAAACTATGTGAAATTATAAGTCTCGGGAATTATGTATTTCGCTAAGTCTAACTCCCGAGCATTATAATAATCATGCAGACTTTTGGAACGCTCAAGAGATAAAATATGCAATTTGCATAATCAAAACTAACCAGTGTATTGTAAACTTCACAGACTCTGTCAACTAAATTTGTTTTTTTGATGGATATCGTTTCTTTGGTTCCTTTAGATTTAGAAGAATTCATTGTTTTAAAATAAAACAAAGGTTTTTTTTTAACAAGAACTGGGTAATATATATTAAAAAGTGTGAATAAATCCATTGTAGTGCAAAAAAAGGGCCATGAGAGACCTTCGAGAAGTAGAATATTTGAAGCTTGGATATGCTAAAACAAAATTTGTGATCATAGAGTTTCCACCTTCCCTAGTTATATTGCATCTATTGTATTTCGAAGAATACAATCTATAGAAAACTTTGTTTATATATAACAAAAAACAAAACATAACATCTTAATTTTACAAAAACTCAGTTGCCCAGTTCCATTTTGATCTTTAATTGTTCTTGTTGCTCCCAAATTGAGTTTGTACGGGGCTCGTTGAGGTCCGAGATTGGGTTGACTATAGTTGAATTTACATTCTTGGAGTATCCATGGGTGCTTGTTGGTGTGCTTGGTTGTTGATGATTTTCTTCCATCTAATCCAATCGACTCTGCATTATCTCCAGAATGTTGTGATCATCTTCAATTTCACTCCTCTGAGCATAAATTTCATCTTCCATCCTTTCAATAAGATGTCTGTGTTGAGAGAGGGTTTCAAGTTCAAAATTTAGAGTGGAGATGAGCACTCCCATATGAATTTGCGTCCTTTGGTAGCCCACACATTCTGCCTCAGCATCCGGCTAAACATAACCAGCTAGAAATCCCTTGACACCCTGCAAGTGCATGAACTCTGGTGCACTTTGATTCCTCAGGATATTTTTCATGCTGCTAGGGGGGACACGAAGCTGCAAAGAATTAGATTTCTTGTTAATTGGGAATTTTTTGGGTGGAGCAGAATTCAATAAAGTTCGTGGGGAAAAGGCCTGGGCGAAGAAATGAAAATGTGTAGGGCAAGGCAGTGGGCGAGACAAGGAATAACGAGGGGGAGCCTGAAGTCTCTAGGTAGAAATTCGCTAAAAAAAAATCACCACTAGACAGCCTATGCAATTCAGAGGGAACGTAGAGTGAGACTGGCCTACCAAAGACACAAATAGAATTTTCCTCAGCAAGGACAAACATTGAATGAGATTTCCCCATGTGACGATCAATGTCGAATTTGTGTTAAACAAATAAGTTACAAACTTTACCTGGTGTGATGTACTTGAAGCCTTCATATCTGCAAGCTTAAGTCTGGGCCTAACGTCATATGGGATAATCATTTGCGCGTCTAGGATACTGCAAGCATGATCCATCTACATCAGAGTCTTCATCCTTTGATTTCCCACGAGCTATAACACACCCATGACGGGGCATAAAAAAAATTTCCTTTTTTTAAAGGATATATTCTCCATTCATGGGTTCTAATTTGGAAATTCAGGGAACTAGCCCGACCTCCCGGTCAAGGATCTTATATTCTGGAGCCAAACAACTCTCTAATACCTTGATGGTCTTGTTCTGTAATAAAATACAAACCCTTTTGACTTCCTGGTGCAAGTCTAATGGTAGCCACGACCCTCCCTTCATGCTTGCAAAATATCTGAGTTTTGGCGCTAACCCCTTTTCTAATAAGCCCCTCATTGAGGTGACCTTGGGCGATAACCTCACATAACCACGTGATTGCAGGCACAACCAAGGGTGGTTTGAAGTCAAATTACTTTTTGCCCCTCAATTCACCTTGAGCCTCCACATGTCTGTTGGGTATGTGTTATATTCTTTGCATGTGTGTGTGTGTGTGGGTGCGCTACAACAACTGCGTCTGGCAGTCCGTACCAACTAGAGCTATGCCGTTGCGCCGGGCGCTTCCTAGGGGGGTCCCAGGGGGGGGCAGGTATGCCCCCCCTTGGTTACGCGGAGCGTTCGGCACCGGGCGGTAGCCCGGGGCCGACGGGGTTTGGGGCAGCGCCCCAAGTACGCGCAGCGTTCGGCACCGGGCATCGCCCGGGGCCGAGGGGTTCGGGGCAACGCCCCGCAATTTTTTTTTGGGCGGTTATTTGCTATTTTTAGCTGATTTGTAAATTAATCCCGGATTAAGGGATTAGGGTTTTGGTATCTACGGAATACCTAAAAACATTGTATATATTGTATGGCGAATGGTGAAATTCCATATAATGAAAAAGAAAAAGGTTTTCCCGGTTGAGGGTTTCCGGTAAAGATCTCTGAGTATTCTGTGTATGAGCCATTGATTAATTTCTGTATTACTTAAGAATATATATGCATTGCTTTACTTCGCAGGTTTAAAACTTACAATGTCCGTTCTCCAAAATCGTGGTCTAGATTTGGGCTCGCCCTCAACTTTTAAAGTCCACACACCTTCAGTCCCTACAATGCGATAGGACTGTCGATCTCACAATATCGACGATGCCTCTGAATTGATGGCTCAGATCTATCCCTTTCAAAGATGTGGATCGGATATGACCTCTTCCAAATCAATGGCTCTAATTTGTTTTAGAATTCTAGACTTCGGAATTCTCAAGTCTCAAACTTTCCTTTATTTCGCACGTCAATCTTCCAAAGTTGACGATTTGCGAACACCTGTCCTTCTCAATCAGCATCTCTACCTCTACTTCAGGGATTTGACCTTTCAACTAGATCAATGGTCCTGCGGTCCTTTTCTCGATCAATGGTCGAGACTTCCTTTGGGTCTCCGGACTTCTGAGATCTCAAATCTCAAACTTCACTTCCCCTCGAAGTATGTGGATTCCTGTCGTGTATCCACTTGAATCGGACCGTTGAGGCTTACTCTGTGACTTTACCAAAAATCTGTAGATTTATGCCACCTGTCCTCTTGATATGATGCCTATGAATTATTTTGGGACTTTACCCTGAATCCATAGATCTACGCCACATCTCTTCTGGATCAGATGGTCCAGATTCACCTCGGACGATCTGACGCTTGAGATTTACTTCGGACGATCTGACAACTGAGATCTACTTCAGATGATCAGACGATTGAGATTTACTTCGGCTCTTCGGCTCTCTGGTCTTCGGGAGTCTCAAATCTTAACTGAAAACTCTCAAACAAATTTCTCTGGAGTCCACAATTTGTCACCACGCATCTACTCCGATCAACGGTCTATATCCTCTCTCCACAAACACAAATATACAGAGTGAATCCCTCCGGAGTGTCGAATCTTCTGACACCTGTCCTCCCTAAATCAACAACCCTCATCCTCTTCGGGACTTTGGAACTTTTCAACCAATATTAGATCAATGGTCCTTCGACCTCCTCCTCAATCAACAATTGAGATCTCCTTTAGGACTTCGGGGCTTTCACCCTCTGCTTTCATCCGGAGTGCATTGTACCTGGATTTCATGATATTTTGCCACGTACCCTCTGGATATGAAGGTTCAGATTCTCTTTGGTTCTTTGGCTCTTCAGGCTTCGGGAGTTTCAGACTCCTATGCACTCGTTTCTCCCGGAGTACTTTCACCTGAACTTCATGGATTTTTTCCACGTGTCCCTTTGCAACGGACGGTTGTGATCTTCTTCGGCCTCTGGGACTTCGGGAGTTTTTCACACTCCTCACTTGGAAACCTCTGAAGTAGTTTTATCCAAAGACTCTGATCTATCGACACGTATCTCCTGCTGGTTGATGGACAGGATCTACTTTGGTTCTTTACCCGGAGTCCACAGACTTACGCCACCATCGCTCCTCCTACTGAGCTTCTTGATCTCTTCCGACTTAGAATATTTTCTAAGTGTTCAAAGGCCTCGACCTTTGCTCCTCCTATGAGTCCGTCTCTTGGACTTTGTTTGCACGCCTGAAAGTACTATCTCTTCTGAGCTTGATCCCCTTGAAGATTTCTCCTTCCCACACATTCCTTTCATTTCAAGGATCTCGTCAAACTCGGATCGAAGGTCAACAGGGATCGTCGGTTTGAAAAAATTGCGGGGCTCCAACATGCGTTCTCTTTATCAAAGAGTTCGACCTCCGCAATTTGGAAAGTGCTCACCCAACTTAGTCTTAACCAGAGTCGTTGATCTTCCATCCTGACGAGATCAACAACATTGGTAAATTGTGGGCCGAAAACTAGCGCATCCACTAATTTCACCTTCGCACTTCGCAATGATTCCCCATCCTAGATCTCCATTCATAGATCGAAGGTTTGTCGTGATTGCGGGGTTCAACCTTTTCCATCAAGGGAGTGCTCGCTCAACTCTAGTCTAATCCTAGTCATTGATCTTCCATTCCCGACAAGATCAACAACATAGGTTGATCGCGGCCATGAACTAACATGTCCTCTATCAGGTTCTTAAGTCATGGGTAGTTCTGGTAACTTGACTATCGTCTACCTCCCAGATCTAGCGGTCAGGACGATTCTCGGGCATCCTCAGATCTAAGGTTCAAAGTTAACTTCGGGACTTTGGAACTTCGGGTATTTTACCTCCCTTACGACGAATTTTATTAGTTTTCCGAACTCGTAAGTCCAAATGACTCCAGGGTTAACTCCCACACTCTTTCCTATATCCAATGGTCACATCAAATTGTGGCTCTTTCCGAGAAGATTTTGTCCATTCATCTTCCAAACAAAGGGACGTTCCCTTTTTTGGATACTTCAACCTCGATGTTCTTGCTGAGCTTTGTTATCTCTGAAAGGCTTAAGAGCTTTGCGCTCTCTCTCTCTCTTGAACTTAATGCTTGGAAGAATCCTTCCGCGCACCCCTTACGCTCATTCCTCAATTCTAGAACTTAAGGGATTCTCGATCTTTGTCTGCCTCACTTAGAGCCTGTGCATACATGCACTATCTCTCCTGAGCTTAACAGACTCTGTCCTCCTGAGGAATTAGTGCAACTGGGAGTGTCGACGTGCACCCGACAGAATTGTGACCAAGGTCAACGAACTCATAGTCCACTTATTTTAAGTTAAGCCATCATAGGGCTCGGGCATTTATGTGTACAAATCAGACAATTCCATACTTGCTTAAATGCACAATTCAAACAAGATTAAAGAGATACAGTATAACCATTAAGCAAACATGCACATCCCTGGGTCATTCACAGTATATCCAATTTTTATTACATAGTTACAACTCAACTTCACAAGGTATGAGAATACTTATCTATTACAGGTTGCATTCAAGTAACTGACTGTGGGTGTGTGCCTTTCCACCCAACCATAGGCTCAGAGGCATTCATTCTTAGCACTCTGGCCACCCATGTGCCAAGCCATGATATCACTAGGGAATTTACGCCATCTCTTAGAGAAAACTCTCTGTCACAGTGACCCTGCGAGGTTTATCATATGCTTCCTTAGCATCAAGCTCATGTTCGGTCTTTCAGGTCATGTTCTATGCACTCCCTTTGGGTTCACACTTCTCCCTTATGGGATTGTCCTCTCGTCTCCTCCCCTTCTTATTTTTTTGTATGTATGTATGTACCTTACCTTCCTTCCTTTAGAATATTTTCGACCTGTCCTATTCCTTCTGTCAAAAGGAAGCTCAAGTCTACAGGTCTTTGTGGTACTTCGGGCTGACATTCTGTAGTTAGACCATGCTTCCATTCATGGGGGTGGTTTATAATTCAACCACTGATCCTCTCGTCATTAACTGATTTATTTTCTCTAGAAATATCATGGCTCATACTTCAAGGCTTCACCCCCAACAATCAGTTGTGGGCAATTTAACAATAATACATTTACATTGTCCACATGCCTTAGCATGGTAATCCTATTTTATTATTAATTACAAGCTGGGGGAAACAGGGGTGTTACAATTCCCTCCCCCTTAAAGGAACACCATCCTCGGTGTTCTTTCTCAAAAACACATGTCATGCCTTTCTCATTCAGTTGTTTCAGAAATCTCAATCCTTCTTTCTCGGTCAGGTCCTTTTTCAGACCCTTAATCTTGGTCACCTACTTTCAATAATTCTTGGATAACAATCACGTTAATAATAGTCTTATGTGAAAACATTGCATAAAAATTTCTAGGAAAATTTCATAATCTTAGCACAATAATTATCTGCGTAGTTCGTGGATTTGTATCCACGTGGGTGTTTTGTTATCCAAGCTCATAGTTTTTCCTTGACATATCCTATTTGTAACATATCCATTGGGTGAATGATCCCAATCAATAGTTTACAAGAACTATTAAGGTATCTTCTTCTTTTTGGTCACTCACCCTCCAGGCCCAGGCTCAGGCATCCCCTTCTCTATTATACAGTCCCTCGGGTTATCCATCTTGCCTTGCCAAGGTTTTCTCACACAGGAAGAACTACCCATTGCATGCATGATCCAAATCAATAGTTTACAAGAACTATTAAGGTCTCCTCTTCCTTGCAGTCACTCACCCTCCAGGCCCAGGCTCACGCATCCCCTCTCTGTTATACATCCCCTCGGGTGATCCATCTTGCCTTGCCAAGGTTTTCTCACACATGAAGAATTCCAAAGGCTCTATCGAGTCTTATAGTCAAGGCTTCCCTCAGAATTTCTCTGTCGAGGCATCCCTCTGGCTTGTGTTGCCTCAACACAACATATTCTAGGCGATCATGGATTACCACAGGGTTCTCATGGCTCAGTAGTAGTCATTTTTCATGCTTTTACAGCTTGACAACCTTTCATCTCAATGAAAGTTAGGGACGAAGGTTACTTTCCTTCCCCTAGCACAGAAATAGTTAGGGATGAAGGTTAATCTCCTTCTCCCGACTCAATCATAGATAGGGATGAAGGTTACTCTCCTTCTCCTGAGTCATTCTCTATTTCTTTCAATCGGAACATACTATTTTTTTCACATTTCTTCCTCCATCCTGAGAGTTCAATCTCTTATCTCTGCACTCTTCGCAGATCTTTTCCTTTTACCTGTATCACAGGTATACATAAATTCATGAGACATCATAAATTTTAAATTCAAATTTTTCTTGTAAATCTGTCACCCACAGATTTTCAAATTCCACATTTTGTTTTCATATTTGTTTCGCACAAGAAACGGATTCATAATTATGGGACTTTCCTTCCCATAGTGGTTTGGCTCAACGGGCAATTGGTCTTCCTTATGGCTTACAATGCTGCCATATTCAAGACTCCTTTGCTTCCTGCACTTTCAACTTCAATCAGCCAAACAAATTGTTAGTTTCTCATGCTCATTTATTTTTATTACACCTTTATAACATCATCACAACCAATTTCAGAATTGTGCATACTATCAATCAAATTCACTTTATCAAAAAAAGAAATACCATTCCTTGTAGTTTGGCTCAGTAGGAAATTGGTCTTCCTTATGGGCTTACAATACTGCCATATCCAAGACCCATTTCCTCCTTGCAATTCATTATTTACACAGCCAAACAAACGGTTAGTCTCATTTCAACATACCAAACATTTCAAAACACAATTCAACATTTCAAAGGATTTTAACAAGCGTGCCAATATTCATGGCCACATTCATACCCAATGCACTCTTTCATTGTTTTTAAGTTTGTCACGCCTTATGACTGGTTCTTGGCCATGGTGTGTTGGAATTTAACCAACCTTTTCCTCATATGGCTTATTCATTTTCTTTCATTCTTATAGCAGGACCATACTACCTGCTATAGGTCGATCAAGATCCCAAAACGACACACATGAAACTCAAAAATTTCACATGAATGCCTTTAAGAATTCCTCCTTCATTAATAACCAGGGTGCCAACACTCATGGCCATCTAAATTTGGTTTTCTCTAACACCTATACAATGTAAGTAGAAATGTTGGAAGGTCCTCCTTCCTAAATGGGAAATCCATTGTCTATCCTTTATGCAAAAATGCATTTCCTTGAAGCAATTGCATGCAATGTGCTAACTAGGAACACTTTTATTCCCATAGAACCAATCCTCGTGACCACAGTCTGACACAGAGTGCTAAACTCTACCTTTATTGACTGGCCTGGATGGACTCTGTTTTCTCTCCACGTGATCGAGAGCTATTACCTCAACTCTATTTGTTTCGGCGCTATCCTTTTCAGTTCCCGTGTCCAGGCGTTATAATCCTGGCTACACCCCTTTCCTACAAATAGATGGTGCAGATCCGTCTTTCACCAGATCTAACGGTTGCAAGGGATTGCGGAGTCTCAACCAGCTCATAGTTTAATTCTCCTTCTGATCCCCACAATGAATACGGGTCGTCGATCTTATCAAACGACTGGCGTTTGATTCGATAACTCCAGTGGGTCTTGAAAACAATCTGACGACTAAGATCGGTTTCCTTCCTATGCACGACTCTTGTTCATTTCTTCTGTCACGGTCTTGATTAACCTGATTCGATCAGGGTTTTCTTTCGTGATCCTCATGATCTCGATCTGCATTTGATCGAAGGGATTTCTACGATCTCTTAGTAAAAAAAAAAATTTACCCTTTCAGTCAACAGAGGTCATTTGGTTCAGATGATGCTACATCATACAATCAGTCTTCACTGCCAGAGGTTCAGACCTCCAACATTCGGGTTCTCCTTCTCGAATCATACCCTACTTGGGTATCCATGACCTACAACTGCTCTTGGCTGCTAGCACCCTCTTTCTAATATTTACCTCATCAGCAGTGCTTTAATGAGATTTTCACAGTCCTATCAAAAATATTTCAACCGCAGCCTTCCCATGGTCATCCCCTGCTTGAGGTTGTCCATTATTGGTAATTTTCTTCCTCAACAGTTCCAATCCCTTTCTATATACAACATGCATCATTAGTTGTAATATCAATGAAAATGCATGTATCGTAACATTCAAATCTATAAAACTTCTTCAAATGTCCTAGTACGTTTTTATGCACTTCATCACATCATCCTCAAGGGTTTCCATGAATGCAATACAAAAATTTCTCAACTGTCTCTGCAGTAATACAATCCTCATCACTATGGTGAAAAAACATTAACTTTTATTAGTAAATAATATTTCTCATTCCAGAGGGAACATAACACCTAACAAGAAAAGAGTTAGGGGCTCTCCCTTTCCTCCAATTATTTCTACACTGCCTGGGACTTTCAAGCCCAACTGAGTTATCTCTAAAGGCCTTACTTCCTTTTCTTAACATGGCTTCGACCAGGCCTATTCAATCAACCATACCCCTTATTCGTTCTTTAGTCTTTTGCTCATTACATGATTCTTTCAAAATGTAATCCTCAAAGGCATAATCATTTGCCTCTTATCATGACAACAGAGCATCTTTGCTTATTTACCCTTTTATCTAATTATATTAGTATTCCTTGAGGAAAGGGAATACATTCCCCTCAAGCTATTATTTGTAACAAAACTTTCATGACTCTTCAGAATCGAGCCAGCCATGCATCCATAGTATTCATTTAATCTGGACAAGAGAAATTCTTGCTTTATATTTCACTCATCAGGGAAACCATATTGCACCTATAACTATACTCTTACATCATACATGTGCATCACTTGCACGTTTAATATCATTCATACCTAACTGGTATTGATATCAGGCTTTCATATCCTTTTCCCAAGGATCTTCCAATCATCCTTATGATCATGTATACACATTCGTGTATACGTAGGTGCATCTCTTGCACCTTTTTTACCTCATACAGTCACTTGATAGTTTAATTTCATCATTCGTTTCGTTTAGTTTGAAATTTTCAGTCGCTTACAGGACTAATCTCACAGTCATATCTCATATTGATGTTGCCTTCTCTCATGGCAAGAACCAACCAGGGTCACTTTCCTCTTTATACGACAACATCTAGCAAGAAAACTTCCTTACCTCAGTGTCCATAGGGTTTTACTCATATCATCTTTCTCTGGCCATGAGGAGTTATATAATCTGATTTTAATGTAAATAAGTAGCTATAAGTGCCAAGGATCCTACCTAATCCTATCAGATTCCTTTAATCCCACAAGGTATTAACCATTATATAATCATCTATCATCAATGCTTGAGGTTCTAACTACCCATGCTTAGAAGTAGTGTTACGAACACTAGGTCATCTGTCCTTTGGGCTTCAGCTGCTCTTGACAAAACCCTAGCACCTTCAGCTATCAACATTCAAGTCTTATTATAAATTTAATTAGCATATCCCTACTCCGGTAAGAGTAGTTATCACTTTGAAAAAGGGCTAAATAAATTCTTCTGCTGAAATTCAACAAGAATTCCCAAAATCACATGTTCAATCTACAGTCCTTCTCCTCAAGGAGTAAATGCAGATAACAATACCTCCTTACATGACTCGTACATGAGCCCAAGCAGGCCAAGTGTTGTAAGCATGCTCTGATACCAATTTGTAACACACCCACGACGGGGCATAAAAACATTTTTTCTTTTCTTAAAGGATAGATTCTCCATCCATGGGTTCTAATTTAGAAAGTTGGGGAACCAGCCCGACCTCCTGGTCAAGGATCTCTGATTCTGGAGCCAAATGAATCTCTAATACCTTGATGGTCTCGTTCTGTAATAAAACACAGACCCTTTTGACTTCTTGGTGTAGGTCTAATGGTACCAGCGACCCTCCCTTCGCGCTTGTGGAATCTCTGAGTTTGGGTGCTAGCCCCTTTTCTGATAAGCCACTCCTTGAGGTGACCTTGGGCGATAACCTCATGTAACCACGCGATTGTGGGTGTGGCCAAGGGTGGTTTGAAGCCAAACTACTTTTCTCCCGCAATTCACCATGAGCCTCCACGTGTGCTTTCTCCAAAATCGTGGTTGGAATTGCGGCCCGCCCTCAACTTTTAAAGTTCGCGCACCTTCAGTCCCCGCAATGCAACGGGACCGTCAATCTCATGATCTTGACAGTGCCCCTGAACTGATGGCTCAATTCTATCCCTTTCAAAGATGAGGATCATATCTAACCTCTTTCAAATCAATGTCTCTAATTTGTTTCATAATTTCAGACTTTGGAATTCTCAAGTCTCAAACTTTCCTTTCTTCCATACAACAATATTCCGCAGTTGATGATTTGTGGACACCTGTCCTTCTCAATCAGTGGCTCTACCTCTATTTCAGGGATTTTACCTTTCAACTAGATCAACGGTCCTCTGGTCCTTTTCTCGATCAACGGTCAATATTTCCTTCTAGTCTCCAGACTTCTGATACCTCAAATATCAAATTTCACTTCCCCTCGAAGTATTCAGATTCCTTCCGCGTGTCCACTTGAATCGGACAGTTGAGGCTTACTCCAGACCTTTACCCAAAATCTATAGATTTATGCCACCTTTCCTCTTGATTTGATGGCTATCAATTACTTCGAGACTTACTGAGAATCCACATATCTATGCCACATCTCTTCTATATCAGACGGTCAAGATTCACCTCGGATGATCTGACGCTTGAGATTTACTTCGGACGATCTGACGAATGAGATCACTTCAGATGATCAGACGATTGAGATTTACTTCGGCTCTTCGGACTTTGGGAGCCTCAAATATCAACTGAAAAATCTCAAACATATTTCTCTGGAGTCCACAATCCGTCCCCATGCGTCTACTCCGATCAATGGTCTATATCCGCTCTCCACAAACACAAATCTCTGGAGTGAATCCCTCCGGAGTGTTGGATCTTCTGACACCCATCCTCCCCAAATCAATGGCTTTGGTCCTCTTTAGAACTTCGACACTTTTCAACCAAGATCAGATCAAGAGTCCTTTGACCTCCTCCTCGATCAACGATTGAGATCTCCTTTGGGACTTCATTACTTTCACCCTCTTCTTTCCTCCAGAGTGCGTCATACCTGGAGTTCACAATCTTTTGCCACATACCCTCTGGATTTGATGGTCCAGATTCTCTTCGGTTCTTCAGGCTTCGAGAATTTTAGACTCCTATGCACTCGTTTCTCTCGAAGTGATTTAACCCAAACTTCATGGATTTCTGCCACTTGTCCCTCTGCAACAGACGGTTGTGATCTTCTTCGGACTTCGGGACTTGGGGAGTTTCTCACACTCCTCACCTGGAAACATTTGAAGTAGTTTTCCCCGAAGACTTCGATATATTGACACGTATCTCTTGTCAACTGACAGACATGATCTACTTCGGGTCTTTACCTGAAGTCCACAAACTCGCCACCGTCACTCCTCCTCCTGAGCTTCTTGATCTCTTCTGACTTATAAGATTTTCTAAGTGTTCAAAGGCCTCGACCTTTGCTCCTCCTATGGGTATGTCTCTTGGACTTCATCTACACGTCTGAAAGTGCTATCTTTTCTAAGCTTTATCCCCTTGAAGATTTCTCCTTCCCAGATATTCCTTGTGTTTCAGGTAACTCACCAAACTCAAATCGAAGGTCAACAGGGATCGATGGTTCGCAGAAATTGTGGGGCTCCAATATGCGTGCACTTTATCAAAGAGTTCGACCTCCACAATTTGCAAAGTGCTCGCCCAACTTGGTCTTAACTGGAGTCGTTGATATTTCAGCCCGATGAGATCAATGGCGTTGGTAAATTGTGGGCCGAAAACTAGCATGTCCTCTAATTTCACCTTCGCACTCCATAATGATTCCCCACCCTAGATCTCCATTCATAGATCGACAGTTCGCAGTGATTACAAGCTTCAACCTCCGCCATTAGGGGAGTGCTCGCTCGATTCTAGTCTAATATTAGTCATTGATATTCCATTCTCAATGAGATCAATGACATAGGTTGATCGTGGCCATGAACTAACATGCCCGCTATCAAGTTCTTAATTCATGGGTAGTTCAGGTAGCTTGACTATCATCTACCTCCCAGATCTGGTGGTCGAGACGGTTCCTTGGCATCCTCATATCTAAGGTTCAGAGTTAACTTCGAGACTTCAGAACTTTAGGGATTTTACCTCTCTTACGAATAATTTGCTCAGTTCGTCAAACTCGCGAAGTCCAAATGACTCCAAGGTTAACTCCCACACTCTTTCTCGAATCCAACGGTCACATCAAATTGTGGCTCTTTCGGAGTAATTTGTCTATTCATCTTCCAAACAAAAGGACCTTCCCTTTTTTGGATACTTCAACCTCGATTTTCTTCCTGAGATTTGTTAGCTCTGAAAGGCTCAGTATCTTTGTGCTCTCTCTCTTGAAGTTAACTGTTGGAAGAATCTTTTCACACACCCCTTACGCTCATTCCTCAACTCTAGAACTTAAGGGATTCTCGATCTTTGCTTTCCTTGCAGAGAGCCTATGCATACGTGCACTATCTATCCTGAGCTTAACATACTCCGTCCTCCCGAGGAATTAGGGAAACTGGGAGTGTCGGCATGCACCCGAGAGAACTATGACCAAGGTCGGTAAACTCACAGTCCACTTATTTTAGCTTAAGCCACCATAGGGCTCGGGCATTTACGTGTACAAATCCGAAAATTCCATACTTTCTTAAATACACAATTCAAACAAGAATAAAGAGATACAATATAACCATTAAACAAACATGCACATCCCTGGGTCATTCATAGTATATCAAATTTTTATTACATAGTTACAACTCAACTTCACAAGGTATGAGAATACTTATCTATTACAGGTTGCATCCAAGTAATTGGCTATGGGTGTATGCCTTTCCACCCAACCATAGGCTCATAGGCATTCATTCTTAGCACTTTGTCCACCCCCGTTCCAAGCCATGATATCACTAGGTAATTTACGCCATCTCTCAAAGAAAACTATCTCTGTCACAGCGACCCTGTGAGGTTTATCAGATGCTTCTTCAGCACCAATCTCGCATTCGGTCCTTCAGGTCATGTTCTCTACACTCCCTTTAGGTTCGTGCATCTCCCTTATGGGCTTGAGCTCTCGTCTCTTGCCCTTCTTCTTTTGTTGTATGTATGTATGTATCTTACCTTCCTTCCTTTGGAAGGTTTCTGACCTGTCTTGTTCCTTCTATCAGAAGGAAGCTCGGGTCTGCAGGTCTTTGTGGTACTTCGGGCTGACATCCTGCAGCTAGACCATGCTTCCATTCATGGGGGTGGTTGATAATTCAACCACTGGTCCTCTTGTCATTAACTGATTTCTTTCCTCTAGATATATCATGGCTCGTACTTCAAGGCTTCACCCCCAACAGTCAGTTATAGGCAGTTTAACAATAATACATTTACATTGTCCACATGCCTTATCATGGTAATCCTATTTTATGATTAATTACAAGCTGAGGGAAATATGGGTGTTACATGAGCTCAAATGAACGGGTATACTGACCACCTAAAACCATAATCAGGTTGATATATAAACTATTAACCCCAACTGTCCTTGGTCGATGAGTCATCGGCTTTACACTTGCCACATGTCTGCTCCACCTTTCCCCTCTTGCATTGGCCACCTATCTGCTCCACCTTTCCCCTCTTGTGCTGAAGTTCCAAATGGCTCCTCCTTTATCCTTTGCACACTGTCTCCTGGTCATGTGACACACTAGACTAGGGGGGCTAATAATTCAACACCCTCCACCCCTAAGGTTCTAGCAGGTCTCCCTATGGCCGCGTTTGCCAATTTGTCTGATGCCATGTTATTTTCCCTCAGAACGTGAAACAATTTCGGCTTGAGGGACCTTCAGTATACATGTATTCAATCAATAATTCTTTTTAGGCTCAAATTTTTTGGCTCGGTTCCTTGGATCATCATCCTTATGATTGTCTTGGAGTCGCCTATAAAATTGAGATTGGAAATTTGGCAGGTATTTGTTAGTTGGAGTCCTTTGAGTAATGCATAAGCCTTTGTTTTATTATTGGTGTCTTTACCGATATTCTAGTAGTAATTTAATATTATTTTCCTCCGGATTCGTAGAGAGTNCCCCCCCCCCCCGCACCTACCTCCCCTGGGTTTCCCTTTGAAGTGCCATCAAAATAGAGTGTATGATCAGATTGATTTGAATCCAGTCATCTATGCTATGAAGTGTATGAAGCTACCAACTTGATCTTTGCACCAAGTGAGAATTTTTACCAGAGTGAAGGTTGAATATTGTGATCCAAACCTTCTCTAGGTTACTCCAGTTTTACGGATCTTCTATGTTCAAATATGTAATGCTCATAACCTATGATAGAAGCATTTTGGCCTTGCCAGCGACACTTTGGGGATGTGAAATTTTTCCTTGGAAAATGTATTTGTTTCTTGCTAGCTAGGTCTGCCAACAAATGTACTTGGGGAGGGACCTCCATAATCTTTTGAATATCGGTTTTCCCTGAAAGGTTCCCTAGTAGAATTGTTCCCAATTTCCCAAGCAGGGTTTTAAATATGAGGGCCATCTTAGTTAATGAGTCAGATCTCCATAACCAGTGTTCCAGACTATTTTCGAGAAGGGGCAATCCCAGAAGAGGTGTTGGATAGTGTCTTGACTATTTGGCAAAGGGGACAGATGAAGGGACCATAAAAACCTCTTTTCATCAAGTTTTTGCCCGTTAGGATTTTTCCATGTGCTAGGGACCAAATAAAAATGTTTTTTTTGGGAAAAGCATATTGGCTCCAAACATTTTTCCATTTTTTTGAAGTCTATATCACCCTTAAAGAGGAGAGAAGAGTGTTGTATCCTTCTTTTACTGAATACCCATTTGCTCCCTAGCCATGATTGTCTTGACTATCTCTGATAATCGATGTTTCTCCTTTAAGGATTGAAATCAAAACTTGAGCTTGATTGGACATTTGAGCAGGGACGTCTCCCAGACTCCAGTCCTTCCAACTACCATTTTAATTTCATATTGAGATATCAAAGAGAGTGAGGTTTTTCTCAGCAATCAACCATCTTTTCAAGTCCCCAAGTTCTGTCTCTCGAGAGGTGATATCAACTCCCAAAATTGGATCTTTCCATAGCTTGATCATTTTCCCATTTCCATGGATCCATGATAGGTGCTCCTTAAAGAAGGGGATTGTGGCTCTTATGAGCTTCCAAATTTGTGATCCAAGTTGGGAATCAGGCGTATTGTCCATGCATCTTTTTCTTCCTCCCAGCCTATATTTTTTTATTATAGTTGTTTTCCACCATTCCTTTCTTCCTGACACTATCCTCCAGAGAAGCTTGGCTCACATTGCTATATTTGTCACTTCGGGGTCTCTGATTCCCAGTCCCCCACTTTTTTTGGGTGAGGATATTGTATCCTGATTCACTAGATGAAATTTTTTGGAGTTGTATTTTCCCCCTTGCCACAAGAATTTGTGAATGCGATGGGCCATGTCTTTTAGAACTCCGTTTGGGGCTAGGAGGGAGGAGAATTGGAATAGGGGAAGGGTGGATATAATTGATTTTATCAGGATCACCCTCCCTACTGGATTGAGCCACATTGACCCTCAAGACTCCATATTATCCATGAATTTTTGAAGAAAGAGGTGCCAATACTCACCAGGGAGCATTTTTAAGCACATAGGTAGTCCAAGGTAATTGAAAGTTTTCCAATCACTTGAGATGCCAAAGCCCAAAATTTGAGTGATCCCTAGTCTATTGTTAGCTGAAACATTCCACACATAGATTTGACATTTTTCCTTGTTCACAAGACCACCTGAAACTAAGAGAAAGGTGTCCATAACTTGATTTATTCTTCTTGCCATAATTTTCTAAGCTCCACTCAAGAGAATCTTATCATCAACAAATTGTGAGTGATTGATATGTCTTACACCCTAAGCTATTTTGATTCCTAGAATTGTATTGTTGATGCTTTCCCACTCCATCATTCGATTGAGAGTCTCTACCATGATCACATAGAGAAGAGGGGAGACTGGGAAGCCCTACCTTAGTCCTCTGGAGGCCCTAAAGAAGGGAGTTTGTCTTCCATTTAAGAGGGGGGAGATCCAAGGGGACACAATACAAGCTCTCGTCTAGGATAAAAACTCTTGATTGAACCCAAAATTTTTCATAACTTTGAAAAGAAAATCATGTTCTACTCTATCAAATGCATTTTCCCTATCCAATTTAATTTCCATACCTGATTCCCCCCGAGAGTTGTTGGAGTGGATTTCTTCTTGCACTATAATAAAGTTGTCCCATATTTTTCTGTTTGCCACAAATACTCCTTGATTAGGAAGAATTAGAGATCTGAGAAAAGGATTCAACCTGTTAGCAATGATTTTGTCCATGATTTTATAAGATGTATTACAAAGAGAAATGGGTCCAAATCTATCTAGGGTAGATGTGCCATGTTCTTTTGGTATGAGTGCTAAGAAGGAGGAGTTGGTGGCTCCTCCCATTTTTTTTTATGTATGCATGAATCTTATCATAGTAATGAAATCCTGCTTGATTATGTGATAGCATTTTTTATAGAAATCAAGGGTGGAACCATATGGCCCCGAAGATTTATCCTTGTTGAATTGATTGATTTCTTTTAGGATTTATGCTTCTTCAATTTGTCGGTTGAATTTAAGATTGTATTCACCTGAATTTTTTCTTGGGATATGGATGAGAAGAGAGTCAGTGAGGGCTTCCTCTAATCTTCTATTTGAGGTGTAGATATTGAGAAAAATGTTGGAAGTTTTTTGTTTGATTTGGTCGAGCTCCTTTATGATTTCTCCTCTCAGAGTTTTTATTTCAAAGATTTGATTTGACCAAAGTTTGGCTTTTGATTTACTTTGGAAGAAGCAGGTATTTTGGTCCCCTGATTTCAGCCATAGACTTCTGGATTTTATTCTCCAGATGATTTATTCTTTGTTTAGCGCTTGAATGTACTCTTTATGAATTTTTTGCTCAGACGTTATATGGCTTTGTTGGAATTATTTTGTCTCCATTTCTCCTTGAATCTTTTCTAGATGAAGCTTTTTTTCTTTAACCTTGTTCTGGATCGGGTTCGAAGAGATTTTTTCCAAAGTTTTGAGGAGTCCTTTCACCAACTTCAGCTTTTTCTCCCAGATGAAGATTGGAGAACCTATGATCCACTAGTTCTAGACTTGTGAGATAGAGGGGAGGAAATTAGATAGATCCATCCATAGGGGGTTGAATCTGAAGGGGATGGGGCCCCAATTTTTTTGTGTTTCAAACAATAAAGAGGTAGGTTGATGATCTGATCCTATCCATGGGAGGATCAAAGAGAAGGATTTTTCTAGGTGGGCAAGGAAAGAGTTGCTTATTAAAAACCGATCAAGCCTAGTTGCAATGTGACCTGGTCCTGCTCTTTTGTTGTTCCAAGTGTACAATCCTTTAGAGGGGGGAACATTGAAGAGGTCCTGATCCGAGATTAGATCATCCATTTTTTCCATGAATTGGTACCTCATGATAGAACCCCCTCATTTTTCTTTTAATCCTCTTGTGGTGTTGAATTCACCAACAATAATAATAAAAAATTGGGGGGGGGGGGTGTTCGTTGACCAGACCCTGAAGGGATCGCCAGCATTCAAATTTTTCCAAATAATTATTTGGCATATAAACATTTATGATTGAGTAGAGCATACATGTGGCTTTCCTAGTTAGAGATACCTTCATCCAGAACTAGGACTACAGTTGCTCCTATAGCTTGAATTCTTTTGCGTTCCAAATTGTACCTATTCCTCTCGAGGCTCCCCTAGAAATGATTTATTTTCCTTCCTCTTTTTTCCATATTTTTATCATTTCTTGGAGGGTTTCCAAGTCCCTCATTTTTGTCTCCTGGAGTGGGAGGATTGAGGGATTTTCTGTTTTTAATAATTTTTTAACTTCTTCTTTTTTATCCATGCTCTCTAGTCGTCTACAGTTCCAGAAGACAACTTTCATCATTTATCATATGGTTTTGGCCCCCCCCCTTTACAGGGATGAGATGCTTTTTCCTTATGATGGGCTGAATTATTTTTCCCGGATTTGCCCTATTTTTTTAGTTCTTCCTCTATAGTTTTTTGGATACCTAACGCCTCTCTATCTACAGTCGATTCTCTTTTGTTTCTATGAGATTTTCTTCCTAGTTTTTTTGTTTTAGCTGATTGGGTGATCTATGGGTATTATTCACTATCAGAAGTGTCTTGTAGTTCATCTTTTGAAAAAACTGGGAGCTCTGGGGAGAGATTTGGAGGATATTTTGGTGTGGCTTCCCCACTTGTTATTGAGATTTCTTTTTATTCTCCTTTTTCTGATTTCCTCTTCTATTTCTTCTTGTCTTTTTTTTTCCATTTTCTTCTTGGCGGTCCCCGAGGTCTTCCGTGTTACCTTCTGTTGGTAGTCTAGCATACCTATTAGAGAAATATTTGCCTCACCCTAAGCAATCTTGCAAAGAGGGCCCTACTCCATTTCCCTATGAAAACTCACTTTCCCTAATTGATAAATCCAGAGACAAAAATATAAATCTTTTCCACTTCTATGCATATTGCACCCTATACAACAAGCGTATACACATGCTGCTCCACTACAGCCCGCATACATCAGGATTTGTGCAAGAAAATCAAAATTAAATGTCGGGTTTCCATGTCACGATGGGAGATATATGATCCTTGGCCTTCCATATACTGGAAAAATTATGAATCGGCCCTTCAATTGCATTTTGAAGGCTATAAAGAAGCCAATTCCGAGCTTTGGAAAAGGAGAGAGAATTCAACTTTGAGAGCAAAGTTACTCTGGAGAAATTATTACTTCATATTGAGTCTACATCCCTTTCTCCTTTAAGTCTGAGCACAGTGTTCAGCCCTCAATCTCTTCCCTTATTGATGGAGAACCTCATTGTCTCCCTTCTATGAGCTTGCCTTTGGTGGAGGATTGAAGTGGTGGAGGCCCAGCTAGAAGGAACTTGGTTTCTCAGTTCCGAACCATGCTGACACGAAAGTTTGTAATGTTTTCACTTATGTTGATCATTTATTAATAGAAATACTCCTTTCCCATCCAATTGATATCATGCAAATATATTATTATTATCCACGGGCATGTTTGTTATGTTTATTATTGGATTATGCTATCTAATGTGATAACCTTTTATATTATCACTATATGCTTGCTCTGCTTGTTTGTTGAGAACTTGTTGTAGGTGTAAATCTTTGGGTCGAAGTTCTCAATGGTGGACATCATCAAACCTCTGGACGAGGTAGGTCCCTTTCTTATCTCACTTGCACATTCGTTTATATAGCATGTTTATGGGAAAGAGTTGTTTTCTACATTCATACCTGTCTGTTGTGGTTTACCATAGCCATAGAGAGATTTTCCTCATAACAGAATTGGCGACCATAGAGAAATAATGATTATGGATTGATTCTCCTTTATGAGGGGATCTTGGGGGCCTTTCTCTCGAGCCTAAAGACTTTTCTCCGTGTCCTTGTGGGGGGTTCATGGATGTTTTCCCAGTATTAATTTTCCTTTTTTGTTGTTGCCAGTGATCTTGTTTCAGATCTTGCTCCTGGATTTCCTTGTCTTGAGGGAATTGTTTTGCAAAATGTTCATATTTGTGGCATGCTTTACATTGGAAGGGAATTTTCTCATAATCTACTTGTTGAACATAAGACCAGTTATCTATATTTAGTTGGATTGCTTCTGGTAGACCTTTTTCTAGATCCACCTCCACACAAAGTCTGGCACAACCTTGAATACATTCTCATGGTTCAGCATGATCGATACATTTCCCTAGTGAGTTATCGATATTTCTTAGGGTTTCATCATTCCAACAGTGTAAAGGAAAGAACGAAAATCTTACCCAGGTAGGGACTGCTAAAGGGATATCATTTTCTAGGCTAAATTATGGAGTCCATTTATTGATATACATTCAACGTGCACCCATGAAATATGAGCCGCTTCAGAAAATCAGATCTCTATCCTCTCTTTTTTCAAATAAGAAAGCGAAGAAACCCTTACCACAAAAGGTTGTAGACATTTGTCCTTTGATCAGTTTGCACCAATTCAGTTCCATTCAGTGATGGATGGATTTGGGGGAGTACCAAAGTCCTGTAAACTACCATATCAGTTTGTTTTCAGCCAATATAAGAGCTAGAGAGTGAGCTGAAGAAGGATGCATAGCCACCTTTGGAATTTCTTCCAATTTCTTGATGAATTGGGATGGAGCTACCTTGTGGACCTTTATGTAGGAGGAGATCAGGGCCTAGAATGACTGGAGATCTGAGGATGAGGAACCATGAGGGGGATCCCCCCCCCCCCTTAGAGGGGGTCATGGTAGCCTACATAATATCGCAAGAGGATACGCGAAAACCCTAGTCTCGGGAACCCTAGCGCTCGAGGGGACCAGAGGAGAAAAATAGCACACAGTTAAAATAAAACAAGGGTTTTCACTAACAAAGGTTACCCATAAATATTCGTAGATGGGTTGAATGACTCAAATTATGGGTTGGTTGACAATCCCATGTTATCTTCTCTTTTTCTAGTCGTTTTCTCATTTTTATTTTCACTGGGATTTCTTCTTTTCCTTATTGAATTAATCTTTTATTTACGTTTTGCTTTATTTTATATATATTTTATTTTAATTTTTTATTGGACACATGGCAAATTTTATTGGGTGATACGTGTCAGGTGAATCGTCACTACGTGGTAGATGACTAGACAATACGTGGCGGGTATTATTTTGATGGTGATAACAATATATATAAATGAAAATAATGTGCATTGCAAGACTCACGTTTATTACCTTTAACGTGGATACATGTCATTATATCATTGGCGAAAAGTTGTTTCTGCATGGGGTTAATCATGGTATTAAAATATGCCAAAGGAGGGGTCACAGTGGCCTCTATAATCGATACGTTGCATATTCCAAAACCACCTTATATCACCGCAGGGGATCTCCTTTGTGTTAAACATTGTAAAATTGGGAGGGTTCGTGGTTTACTATGAACCGTTGATTTGATGTGATGGCATGCAATTAAGTAGCCCAACCTTTAATTTTTCATTGTGGTTCATATTGAAGACTACATCCATGAAATAATGCACATCTTGTTATTCAGAAAGAATCAAGGTATGTCCAGCTTATAACCATATCGTCTCACAAGGAGAAAATTTCATCAAAGAGAGATTTGAACCCAGGCGTGGAGAACACAAACAATGCCTCCCAACCATCTGGTCTACACTACCTTGACAGTAACCCGACCTTTATTAATACATAAATCCATGATATAAATGTAAAATATGACAATTTAAAACAAAGTTTAAAACTAAATTAATATGAAATTTTAATAAAACTAAACTAAATTTTAAAGTTTATTTCAATACTCTAACCTAAATAAATAAATAAAATATAATATTAAAGAAAATATAATAATAATAAACAATATGTCTAACTAATTAACACCTACTTAGAACTAATTAACATAAAAAAAAAAAAAAATGTTAAAATTTTAGGCAATGTTACAACAAGGGAAAATCTAACTTTTTATGTCACTTTGTTCTCGATTATGCGACTTGCACCCATGGCTTCTTATGCATGTTACACCAAGACATCCCATTTAAATGGGACCAACAAGCTCAACAAGCTTTCAAGGCATTGAAAGCGACCCTCTTTAAAGCCCCTTTGATCATTCCCTCGGACTTTGAAAAAGACTACACCCTGTACCTTTTGGCCTCAACGGTATCTGTCGCAAGAGTCCTCGTCCAACAAGGCAAAGACATGCATGAACGTGTCATTTACTTGTTACGAGGGAAAAACTCTCTATGGCCAAGGGTAAACCACAACAGACGGGTATGATTGTAGAAATCAACTCAACTCCAACATATGCTATACAAATTAATGTGCAAGATAAGAAAGAGGCCTACCTCAATCCAGCGTTCGATGATGTTCCATCATTGAGCACTTTGACTCAAATCTTTGTACCTGCAACAAGTTCTTAACAAACACGAAGAGAAATTATATAGTGATAATGTAAAATGGGTTAGCACATCAGATAGCATAATCCATTAATAAACATTACAAACGTGCCCATGGATAATAATCATATATTTGAAGGATACCAATAGGACGGGAAAGGAGTATTTCTATTGATAAATGATCAGTAGAAGTGACAACATTACAGGCTTTCGTGTCAGCGCAGTTCGAAACCAAGAAACCAAGTTCCTTCCAACTAGGCTTCCACCACTTCAATCCTCCACCAAAGGCAAGCTCATATAAAAGAGACAATGAGGTTCTCTCAGCAATAGGGAAAGAGCTTGGGAGCTGAACACTGTGTTCAGACATGAGGGACAAAGGGATGAAGACTCAATATGAAGTAATTTCTCTAGAGCAACTTTGCTCTCAAAGTTGAATGCTTTCTCTCCTTTTCCATAGCTCGGAATTGTGCTTTTATAGTCTTCAAAATGAAACTGAAGGGTCAAGTCATAATGTTTCCAGTATGTGGAAGGCCAAGGATCAGACATCCCCTATCGTGACATGGAATCCCAACTCCATTTTTGTATTTTCTAGCACAAAACTCGATGTACACAGGTTGTAATGGAGCAGCCTGCATATACGCATGATGTATAGCAGATAGGGCGTGTATATGTGGAAAAATATGTATTTTTGGCTCTGGATTCATCAAAAAGGGATAACAAGTCTGCATAGGGAAATGGAAAAAGGCCCTCTATGCAAGATACCAATGGTGAGGAAAATCTTGCTATAACAGATGCCCCCTAATGTCTGAGATCAGAGGAGTATCTGCGATGTCTGAAATACATTATAAATAACTCAGAAGTGGAGTGATAGAGAACCAGCTGAATGAATTGGATTGCTCATTACATTTTGTACTAACTTTGCATACATGGTTGCCAAGAATACAATGTAGATCCATGTGGAAAATATACCAAATAAGTGTCTGTGGCCATGATTAGGCAAATACAAATGCAATTACATGCCAAAATCTTTCATAGTCACGAAAAAGGCCCAGTGAAACCAGTCTCAAAACCAATCTGAATATATATGTATACCATGGAGTATAATCTTGATCTTCTATGATCACTGAAGTCATATAGGTACTGGTCCAATGAAAAGGAAGCAACAGCTCAGGAAAGTTGCAACCACATAGTGATGTCTTCAAGTCTTCTACACTATCTGCCAAGGGTGCAATTCTACATCATGTGAATAAAGGAGTTGAGGTCGAACATAATGATACATCGTTTGATTATTGGTCATTGAGGTATATCGTTAACAAACGCGAGACAACCTACCAATAATGAAAATAGGTATCAAGCCACCAAGTACATTCCTACAAGTGTGAATAAAGGAGTCGGTGTCAAACACTTGAGGAATCCATTGATCAGGAGACATTGATGTATTCCCATCTGTCAATGGAAAGAGAGTCTGCCACTAATGACTGCAAGCCTCAAGGTACTCATAAAACTCTAGGTCCCATATCTAGAATAAATGAGCTGAAGTCGATGGAAAGAAACCCTCTAAAAGGAGAGCATTAAGGTATCTCTCATCAGTCGACATGAGGAACAAAGCAAGAGCTTCATGATTTGGTGGAGATCGGACAAAGAACATGTTCATGAACCAACGACCCTGTGCATATTTCGTGTGTACCAAATGCAAGTGGTACATGAAAAAGACCCTCTAAATAGCAGCCAATGATTAAAACTACTGACAAAGGCGAGGAAACCACCAATAAGGCTAATGGCATCCAAGACACTGCACAAATCCCAAAGTGTGAATAGATGTCTTGTTGTCGAACATAAGGGAAACCACCCAGTCAACGACCAATGATGAAATGTCGATTGTTGGGTTCAAGGTGACCTACCAATGATGAAAGTAGGGCCAGGGTGCATGATAAGACCATAGTATCATGTGATTCTGAGACAAACTGAGGGTATGGCCGACATGCAAAGTCAATATTTCTGAGCAGTGGCCGACACAGGTTGATGGACTTCCTTTGAACAAGAGCATGAGACATATGGTAGACTCTGACAGCATAGACCCAATGATATAACTATCAGATGCAGGATGTTGGGTATGTGTTATATTATTTGCATGTGTGTGTGTGTGGGTGCGTCAGATACAACAACTGCATCTGACGATCCCTACCACTAGGGCGAAATTTTTTGGGGGGGGCGGTTTTTGCTATTTTTAGCGGATTTTGCTATTTTTAGCTGATTTGTAAATTAATCCTGGATTAAGGGATTAGGGTTTTGGTATCTATGGAATACCTAAAAACATTGTATATATTGTATGGCGAATGGTGAAATTCGATATAATGAAAATAAGAAAGGTTTTCCCGGTTGAGGGTTTCCGGTAAAAATCTCTATGTAATATGTGTATGAGCCATTGATTAATTTCTGTATTGCTTAAGAATCTATATGCATTGCTTTACTTTGCAGGTTTAAAACTTACACAGGAGGCATCAATAATTCTCTCTATGGGGACTGGAAGAGTAACCAGTCGGTAGAGAAAACTTTGTAGCGAGACCATCTTCCTACGATCATGCTAAAAACCAAAATTATGATAATGCAAGGACTCAATAACTTTGTGCTCTATTCAAAGATGACACGACTACTGCCAAATATAATATAATACTCCCTTCCCGCCTATCTTTTTTTTGTTTTTTCATAACAAATGAATGTTATGATACAAAGGAGGAAACGAGTGTCGCAAGTAAGCAAAACTAGTTCCAGTAGTGGAATGTACCTATGCTCAATGCAAGAAAATGCATGTGGGAGATGGACACTCGGGGTGATGTTCCCTCCAAGGTATACAGTGTCAAATTGTGAAGGATATAAACAAGGCTCTTCTTGGTTGAAGATGCAAAAAACTGCTTAGGCAACGGTTTATAACACAAAGCGAGAACCGGCCAAAGGCTCAATACTGAAAGCAAGGGCATGAGATGCAATCATAACTTAACGCCAAAAAATGTCCTTTTTTATATCTTTTAGTCTATTTGGTGTGAAAAATGGGTAAACTTGTGCCAAATAGACGTCTTTTCAAATCCAATTTATGAACATGAAAAAGATAAGTTTGCTTGGTGATCTTTTCTATTTTTGGTAACGAGACGGGAAAGAGCTTAACTAGGACTCATGACCTTTCAAATCCAATTTAATGAGTGTTAAAGGGACACATCACTCAGCAATCTTTTCAGTTTTTATACAAGTCAGAAAAAAGCTTAACTAAGACTTGTTTTTGGGAGTCCACGGGGAATAAGGTCGCATGTGTATGGGTGAGAAATGAGGCTCATCATAAAGTCATGTATCAAGTTATAATCGACTCCCGGTCCTAAGGAAAAATTCGGCATGGGAACCAAATCACAAAGGGGATCTAACTAGGGCACCCATGTTTGGTAAGTCTCTACCATTTATTAGTGACACTACTTATAATAGACGGAAGGTTATGTGTCACAACAAATGGGTTCATACCTAAGGCATGAAAAATAGTATTCGAAGGAAAATGCAACAATGAATGATGGAGTGGATACCTATCCTATATGCTAGGTTATGAAAATACCTGCCCGAGGTGGCGAACGGTCAATCATAACATCGAAATCCGCAAGAAAACTGAGTCAAAACTACAAAATCTAGCTCAAAACCACTCTTCAATTAGTCCATTAGGTGAAAAAATAGCATGAAACTATATAAAGTGGGTAAAAATAGCTTATAAATAGTAATAAAATAAAAAATTACTGTATCATTTTGATTTTTACCCAAATAGTGCAATTTGGACCAAAAACACCTCCAAGATTCAAATGGCGATTGCAAGAGCATCGGGCAACAAAATCATGAACCGTCTGGATCAGGTAACTCTACATCTCATCCTCTTCAATTTCAGTGGATTACATTTTTGAATTAGGTTTCATTTTTTTAGTTTTTGAGTGCGTAAATTAGGAATTTCAGTGTACGTGGGCTGCCCTTGTTTAGGTCGCATATACAACAAGGTATATGTTATTGTGTGAACCACATGAGGCGTATATTAAGCCCTACATGCGACTGTATGCAAGGGAAGTCGCGTACAGGTACGCAAATGACCAAAAAGAAGGGTTCTAACTCAAAAATTGATTTGTCTTTTGCAAAATGGTCCTTGAATGGAGAGAGAGAGAGAGAGCATGAGGAGGTATATGCAGCTATGGATCGAGATCCGGTGGCTCAAGCGGCTCTAAAAAGATGTGGCTTGTACAAATTTTTGGCTCTCAAAGGAATGAGGACCCAAGTGAGGTTGTTGGAGATGTTGGTGGGTTACTGGGATCCTGATAGCGAAAGAATTATCCTCGATGGACAACCATTGAGGATCGAAGTAGAGGACATCTGCTTCTTGACTGGTCTATCATGTCGAGGAGAGGTTGTAAACCTCAAGTCACGTGGAGCAGGGAGTGGGATGAAGATCGAGGAGTATATCAATG
Source organism: Picea engelmannii (assembly GCA_009831015.1). Lineage (NCBI taxonomy): Eukaryota > Viridiplantae > Streptophyta > Pinopsida > Pinales > Pinaceae > Picea > Picea engelmannii. Next base: position 220,764 of record ML780932.1, read on the forward strand.
CCCACTGTGTAGCGGGGACTCCCAAGGTGGGAAGTCAAGTCCCTTTCTGGGCAATAAATAACCTCAGCCTAAAGATCATCGTGCTTGTATTGACCAGGATTATTGGTTCAGCTTCGTTGCACCAGGAATAGAGGTCGCTCATGTTTTAAGCAGTAGAGTGTGTGAGACCCATTGTTTATGACTAATGTACCTCACTGCGGACCAATATGAAAGGTCAATTGACAAAGTGCAAGCAGGGGAGTAAGCGAAACTTTGGGTTTGCCTCTATTCTTTGCAGCTTCTTTTTTGAGTGGGTTCTAGGTCTAGGACCTAGAGTGGATATCCTTCCTAGAGGACCATGTGATCCAGCTATGGCACGGTGGATCGAGGTCATCAGACGGCAAGGAGGAGGTAGGGTGTCAAAACCCTACAACGATGATTTTTTCTTCTGGTGGCGGTGGAAAGTCATTTCTTTGGACAAATACCCCTATGCGGGGATCAATTTCAGAGGAGATCCATATATGCCACTTCCACCAGGGGCCGCATATGGTGACATAGGTAAAGTTTTTTAAATATTTCATTTTTTTGTATTTTTGTATTTAAGGAACAAAAATATTTGTTGGATGGTGTTTAAATATTAACTAGATACTTGTGTAATCGCAGACATGGGTCACGACGGTTAGAGAGATTCCTTAGGCATAGATGGAGGAACTGGGGAGATGAGGTGGCGGGAGGAGAAGCAGAGAGAGTCCTACAAAATGTGCAAGGAAACCTGTCTCATTTGACACAGAGGATTCCTATGGTTCAGGTACAGGATCTACCTGAAGCCATGCAGCGACAGGTGGTTGGTGTACCTAGAGCATGGGTACGACTCTTTCAGCGTCTCGCAAATGTCGTGGTTTACTACCATGACACACACCTAGTGCCACAGGCGTAGGTGTCGTGGGATATGTATATCAACTATATATGTGTATTGAGGCTTTTAGCCCCAATTTTGTAATATAAACACCATATTTTGAAATATATAAAAAGGGATCTTCGGCTTTACTTATATATTACAATGTGTACATTGATGTGATGGTTTTCTTTGCTTTATTAATGTGACAAATTCCAATCTAAAACGTAATTAGCATAGGCATCAGATACAAGATTAGAACTCCTAGGAATGTGATAATATGTAATAAAATCAAATTGTCGTTCTAAAAGACGTACCCGTAGGAATTGATGGAGTAAAGTAGGATCAAGCACGCGGTAACGATCGTTCAACTGACATACTACTAACTGGGAATCCAGGTGAACTTCTAAAGAGTGAATACCATGTGAGATATCATCGTGCAAAAGTTCTATGATGGCGCTATATTCGGCCACATTATTCATGGATTGCCCTAGGAATACGCCACCCGAAGACACCAACAGACCCTTGGGTGAGTAAACCACCCAAGCAACGGAAGCCAAGTTCCATGTATAACGATTGGCTTTGTCTGTGAATCCTAGGTAGACCAAAGACTCCGTTGACATCTGCCAACAAAGGGAAAACTCGATAAGCAAGTCAAAGACAAAAGAAAAGGAGAACAAATATGTATATACACTAAATTTACATTAGTATACAGAGATTTATGTCCAAGTCGAGGGCTCAAGCATAGTACCTTTTCAAGTAGAGCCCATTTTTGGGCTCGGCCAACTTATTCCCTTCATAATATTCTAATTCGTAGGATCCCTTTTCTAGGACACGTCACACGATGTAAGGATTGTGCCACATGGGTTTAAACTTGAATGCCTCTAGCGGTTCTTTAGCTTGATCATACAAGAGGACCAAGTCACCCTCAGCATACAACTGGGGACATACAAACTTGTCGTACTAAACCTTGAAACGTCTCTTATTCACCTCAATAGCTATAAAAGTGTCTCAACACTGCTTGTCAAGACTCTCGAGGTGTACAAGGCATCGCTCTAAATCTGAAGTGTCGGCTAGAAGCTCGACTGCCAATTTGAGAGAATGGATTTCGCATTCAACAGGAAGGATCAACTCCACACCGTCCACTAACTGGAAAGGGGAAAAATTGGTGGCAGTCTTAACCGAGGTTTGGTATACCCAAAGCATGGGATATGGCATGATGTGCCAATTGGAATTACTCTGACTGACAGTTTTTTGCAAAATGGTCTTGAGAGACTTGTTGATGACCTCTACTTGCCCATTTTCTTGGGGGTAATAAGGAGATGAATGAACATGTCTAAACCCCAGCTTAGATGCTAGTTCTACCATCATTTCATTCTGAAAGTGACTTCCATGGTCAGTGACAATCTCACTCGGGATACCGAACCGGGTGATAACTTGGTTGAACATGAAGAAGGCTACAGTCTTCCCATCATATTTTACGGTAGGCATGGGCTCGGCCCACTTATTAAAGTAGTCAACGACCATGATAATGTGTTGATGCCCCTCAACCGAAGTCAAGTTGCAATCGATGAAATCTATCCCCCACTTGGTGAAGGGACCGACGGTAATGACTGGGTGAAGAAGGGTTGGATGCAAGCACATTTTTCGAGTGAACACATGGCAGGGGTGACATTTCTTAACCGCTTCGATACAATCTTTAAATATAGTAGACCCGAAATAACCGGCTCGCAGGATTTTTTGGGTTGTCGCAAGCCCGAATAGGTGATCACCACAAGCCCCTTTGTGGCAATCGTTTAGGATTGAATCATCTTCCTTGTGAGTTAAGAAACGATGCAAGATAGCATCTATTCCTCAATGATACAAAGTTTTTCCGATGATAGTATACTTTTTGGCTTGGTATCTAATACGCCATCGATCATCCCACGAGAGAGGTTGAGAGAACTTCAAGGTTTGAAGATATAAAATGATGTCTCCATACCAAGGGTTGGACGACGAGACAAGGAAAATGTGTTTGTCCACAAATGAATCAACATGGATAACATCCTCATCTAATCGTGGAAAATCAGATATTAGCTCTGCGAAGACTAGTGATTTCTTGGACTTGGCTAAAGTGAAGTCGAGATCAAACTCTTGTAAGATGACAATCCATTTATTATATTTCCCCCCGATGATACGTCTAGTAAGGACGTATTGAAACAGATTGACATCGGCAACCATCGTAGTCTTGCAAAGTAATATATAGTGACATAAACATTGGACTGTGTGAACGGCATCCAAAGCTAGATTTTCAACGTGAGATTAATTAAGCTCAGGACCAACTAAATTTTGACTAAGATAGTAGATGACGTGCTCATGGAGCTCATCATCCTCATGAACTAGAACCATACCAATCGTCTCTTCAGACTCAGTAATATACAACGAGTAATCTCTACTATAATCAGGAGACTTCAATAGAGGGGTCGATACTAAGGATTTCTTCAAGGCATCGAAAGACTCATGGGCTCGCTCATCCTAGATAAAAGGGGTGTCTTTCTTCAAGAGGCACATGAAACCCTTAGTGACATTGGCATAATTCACTATGAACCGATGTAGAAAGTTAGCTTTACCCTGTAAACCTTGAAGTTGTCTAATCATGCACGGGGGAGGAAACTAAAGTATTGTCTCAACCTTAAGAGGATATACCATGATCCGAGTCTCAGAAACTAAAAATCCTAAAATACGACCAGACTTAACACAAAAGATGCATTTTTGAGGGTTTAACCAGATTCTATAGTAACGGAATCTTTCAAAAACAAGTCGAAGGTGTGTAACATGATCCACTATCTTGCGAGAGTGAGCAGCAAGATCATCAAGGTATGCATCGACTATGTTCTTGAGATCGTGAAAAGCGAAAGTCGTGGCTCGTTGGAAGGTTGCTCCGGTGTTTTTAAGGCCGAAAGGCATTTTTCGGTATGCAAAAGTACCCAAAGGACATATAAATGCCATCTTGTGTTGGTCCTCAGGTTTGATCTAGATTTAGTTATATCCTGAAAATCCGTCCATAAAATAAAATATCTCGCTTCCCGCACACTCACTGAGAATCTGATCAATGAAAGACGTGGGGAAGTTATCTTTAGGACAAGCCTTGTTTAGGTCATGAAAGTCCATACGCACACGGATGGTTCCTTTCTTTTTATTCATAAGGACGGGGTTGGATACCCATTCAATCAAAGGAACGAGGTAGATGAAGCCAACATTAAGTGGCTTCTCCACCTCTGCCTTAATAGCAGGGCCTTTCCTAGGATTTGCATCTCTAAGACGTTGTCGAAGAGGTTTAGCATCTGGATAAGTTCTAATCTCATGTTCGACAATACGAGGGTCGATTCCTAGCATCTCTTCATACAACCAAGAAAATACATCTCAAAATTCTTTGAAGAGTTCGGTGTAGATCATAATTTCTTATGGAGAACAATCCACACCTATATTTACATTTTCAATTTTGACAGGGGTACGAAAGATATCGATCGTGATGGTAGGGGAAAAACTCTCCATATTTCCTTCAGCATAAATGCCATGCATATCAAGTGGAACTACGGAGTGACCAACTATCTCACTCAAGGTAGACTGAAAGTCATCTTACTCGATTCTTTCAAGACTTGGGAGAAAATAAGATCAATGATGCATATCATCCCAAGGTCTCTTGGAACCATTCATGGCTTCGAGGATGGCTTCATCCAAAGGTAAAGTCTCATCTAAGTAATCATGCAAACAAGACAACGAGGTGGCCCATATAGACCTAAGAACAGGATCCTCCTCGTCCGTTTGCAAGGTAACATGATCGGGATCGGCGAAAGAGTCAAGAACAACTTGATACACAATCTCCACTACCCATAGTGGCATAGCCATGCCAGCATGTGACTGACCTTCACACAACAAATTCGGAGAAGGTAGGGTCCATGGATCACTAAGATAGGAAGTGCGGAAAGGAATGGACCTCCCTACTGAAGCAATCCTACTAAACATGGTGTAAACGTGGTGAATCGGTGTCGAGAAGTTGAAAGTACCCATGAGGGAAGAATACATTCTGACACCGATATTCTCAGTTGTCGGCTGAGAATTGTCGATCACAGGGATCGACAATCCAACAGATGCGTTAGGACTAGAGTACGCAAAGGATAATTGGTCGATGGTCATGATCTTCCCTTGATGAGGAAAACAAAGCATACGGAAGACGGACGATATGAAAACGACCATAACATAGGTCCAATTGCGGCCTAGTAATAGGTTATAATCAAGAGGTGCATCATCTATCTCTACCTCCACCTCTACTGTCTTCCCACCTAACTAGACCGAAAAGGCAGGGAGAATACCGTGAGGGCGGAAGGAATGACCGTCAAATGCAGTCAACATGTTCAATGACTTGGAAAGGGTCAGAGAACCGAGAGCTTTCCAACAAACTAGGGACATCACGTAGGTGGCAACACCTTCATCAATAACTACACGCTTAATGGTATACTTGGAATACTCCACATGGATTTGGAAAGCCACATGGTAAGGTAAGCAAGGCTTCACATCCATGACATCAAACTTGATAACTTTTGAGCCACTAGGTTCAAGAGCTCCTAAGGTAGAGAGTAAGGCCTTCCTCTGTGAGGGACACATCTGGATTACCTCCAGAGACAACATCGCACAAGGTGTTTGGCCCAGGTCGTCAACAATAGAGTAGTTTTGGGCGGCTCTAGCATTAGGATTGTGGGTAGACCGCTTAAGTACTCCTTTCGGAATACGAGGTGGTGGCTCTGGTTTCTCAATCTGTAAGTTCATCTCTGGAGGAGGAGGGGGAGCTTCTAGACCAAAGTTAGCTTGCGAAGAGCTATAATCTCGAGAGTGGGTGGCTATATAAATTTTTTCATCAACCATACGTGATCGCCATCTTACGGTGGTGGGTTTTGACTCCAATCAGCTTCATTTTTAGTGTTCACAGATCTTGAGGCTAAGTGTTGGTTATGAGGGAATGGATTTTTCATCACAGTGGGCAGTAGATTCAAAAGCCTCGTAGCCTCCGTGATTTTGGGGCATAAATGTGTAAGGTGGTCATCAATACAAAGTTTACAAGGAAACCTCACCTTACATTTCTCTTTATTTCCCTCTCCAGCATTATCATTCTGCTTCCCATTATTATCTTTTTCCTTGGGTTTGTTACCATTTTTCCCACCCTTATGATTGTTTCGACCTTTCCTTTTATTCCCATCTGGTTGTTGGTCACCATTTGGTTTTTTCGACGATTGCACAAAATGTACATCCGTCGACTGGGTGGGTTTGGAGGACCCAGACGAAGCTAGTCCTCCGGCAAACTTCATTGCCAACTCTGCGGACTTTACATTGGAGGACCCTACAATTCCATCGACATGAAGTCCAGGTTTTTTCCTAGGATCGTAATTTGACCGTGGTGCTTCTGGAAGAAGGTGAAATAACATTCTAGACTGAGCATATATTAAATCTAACTGCTGGACTCTAAAGATAGCTTCTTCCTCGTTGGAGACCCTGGAAGTAGCAACATCCTTCGAGATAGGAGGGTGCAAACACTTTAGGAACCATTCTATGAAAAATTTTGGGGGTATAGGAGTCTTAATCAACCGCCTTAGTCTATGCCACTTCTGGATATGATCTGAGATATGAGTGGTGGTGTCCTGGCGTAAAGTTGACAAAAGTTTGAGGCCATCATCATAACGAATGGGCAATTGAAAGTGGTTGAGAAAGACCATCACCAACTGATTAAATGACCCATATGTCCCCCTAGGTAGCTCAATATACCATTGTGAAGCAACTCCAATGAGAGTGTGTTGAAACAGTCATAATCTAATAGAATCATGGCTCAGGAAATTTTATGAGCACCAAAGGTGAAAGGTAGTGATGTGATCACCAGGGTCCTCTCCATTCTTAAATTTAAACTTTGGAATGTCTAAAGGAAGTTTGGTGGGGACGGGGGGGCATGTGGGATCATGACTCATCGGGTTGTTCATTAACTTAGACAAGTCTGGCAGATTGAGCGTGGACAGAAAAGGGAGATGGGGTTGCAACATCTGGCCCCAACCTCCCGTGAAATATTGTTCTTGCGAAACTGCAGCCCATCTAGGATTCTGGTAAGAACAATAGCCCTGTCCGAGATTATGAGGCCCTCCTCCAGGCTGATTTGTATAAAAGGGGTTGGGCATCATTCCAGCAGGAATGTTCTGATAAGGATTGTGAAAATTTCCCCCAGCCGAATTGGATCCGAGTTGGGGGTTTCCCAAAGAGTAAGACTAGCCTCCTCTAGGTGGGAACCCGGAGGATTGAAGTGGATTTGTCATGCCAAAAGTATTGGTTGGAATCGACACCGAGGAGGTAGGGATATAGGGTGGAGATTGTCTGCTAGATGGGTTGTTCCATCCAGTCATAGAAGGGTTAGACCTGGGGTTAAGAACAGGGACACTTCCTACATTAGGATTCGTTTGGTGGATATGAGAACCACCAAACAGAAAAGAAGTGTAAGGAGGTGTAGTGCCCCCAAGTCCAAGGCTAGCGTTAGGGCCAGATGGCAGTCGAAAACTGTGAAGTGAAGTTAGGCATACCATAAGACAATGGACTAGAAGACATAGGGATGGACTAAACATTGTAACTCGGTGAGTGACCAAAATCCCCAAAAGGGTTTGAGGCAAGAGATGAAGCATTAACTACAGGATGAGCCATAATACCCGTATAAACCTCTAGCACTGCAACTGTAGCGGCTGTAAGAGTCGAAGGAGTGCCATTAACTATAGTGGGTATGGGAGTCGAACAAATCCCAGTGTTCTAAAGACTAGACTCAGTATTCATCCTTGTGGAACCACAAGTCTGAAAGGTGGATGTGTGTGTACCACGCCTAAAAAATCTACGCCTTTTAGAAGGCAAGAACTCGAAAACCGGTGGTAACTATAACAATCGACGGGACAGGCAAGGAAGCTGGTCCAACTCCACAATGACTTATGACTCTACAAAATAAATAAATAAAATATCCTAAGGCCAACTAGTAGTCAAAGAGCATACCAAAAATTCAAATGGCCAATATGCATGCAAACAGGCTAAATTGGCTAAGTGGCCTCCCTCACTAAAGAAGGTATGCCTCGTCCAAGAGGGACTTGAGACTCCCCGCTAATGTTTGGAGGTAACAGAATCAGTTATAGGGGCCCTCGTGGGCTTAACAACCAGTCGGTCAGATCCCGTAGAGAGGTAATCCTCCATAAAGGTTATGTGTTGCCTGACCCCTATCTAACCCAAGGTACAGGAAGAATAACCCCTGCAAGTAAACTATGAGATACCTAATTCAAGCAACTAATAAACCACTATATAATCGATGCACAGGCGAGTAGTCGTAAGTTTGGATCACCATATGGGCAGGGTAACAAAGTCTGAAACCTTGAAAGTATTGCCTCTCAGGGAGGTATGGGCACTAGCAAGATCCCCAAATATGAATAAATCCAAAGAAATATCTCTGACGCTTGGCAAGTATCCAGGGGTTATCCCTTCAACTAACTTCACGCGACCTCGTGATTAACTTGGGTGTGAGCGGAGCCTCCTGATCTTACCAATTATATAATAGACTTATTAACTCCCTGTCTCAGACACATATGTTGATTTAATTGCCTTGGAGAATTTTACTCACAAAATCCTATCCCAAGGCACTAAATCCTAGACTAGTTTGTGCACCCTAAAAATGAAATCGTGACTAATCAATTTTAATTTAAAGCATAAATTTTTATTGGTTGTGGTTACTCAAAGAGGTATGGAAGTGAAACTCATGATGTTATGACTCTGCAAGAAAATAAATATGAATATAATGCAAAGTCTATCTTTAACTTTTTCAATAAATGATATGCGTATAAAAATAGTGCAATTTTCAATTTCAACTCTACAATTCAGAAGTAAAATGCAATCTTTCACTAAATGCACTAAGCTAACTATAAAGATCCAAAAGACAAAAATGCCAAGTAATGTAAAATGCTTTTTTTTTTTTGTAATTTCAATTTACTACAAAAGAAAATGCATGGACTGATAAGCAGCCTGATATATAAAATTCTACTATGTATAAAAGAAATAACTCAAGTAGAATACCAGCAGCCAAGCAAATAGCCCAGATTACAAGGACAAATCAAAAAATGAAAAACAAAGAGAAAGACTATGCCCAAAAATTCAACTCCAAACATGTTTCTTGTCGACCTAGAGAATCTCAATGGGCACTACAGAGACCTATGAAGGCTCAACAATCATCAAATCCCACCTAGCAGTCACTAAAGCAAGAAAACAAGCAAGGGAAAGTGGTATATGCGATTGTTCAGGAGAAAAGGGCGTATATACGTGGCTTGCAGTGAGACAAAACGCGTGCATACGCGACTGTCAAGGAAAAAGGCACGTACAGGCTTTAAAACAAGGACAGGCAAGGGAAAAAGGATGAAAACTCAGACCTAGAGTGAACAAAATCTGTCAAGCAGTGATACGACAATAAAGACAAAGGAAAAAGATCAATGCAAGAAGGAAAATTACTTCAACCCTTAGAAGGAATATCTCTCCCCAGCAGAGTCGTCAATTCTGTTACAAGGAAAAAACTCTCTATGGCCAAGCGTAAACCACAACAGACAGGTATGACTGTAGAAATCGACTCAACTCCAACATATGCTATACAAATTAATGTGCGATATAAGAAAGAGGCCTACCTCGATCCAATGTTCGATGATGTTCCATCGTTGAGCACTTTGACTCAAAAATTTGTACCTACAACAAGTTCTTAACAAACAAGCAGAGCAAGTATATAGTGATAATGTAAAAGGGGTTAGCACATTAATAAATATTACAAACATGCCCATGGATAATAATCATATATTTGCACGATACCAATAGGACAGGAAAGGAGTATGTCTATTGATAAATGATCAGCAGAAGTGACAACATTACAAACTTCTGTGTCAGCATGGTTCGAAACCAAGAAACCAAGTTCCTTCCAACTGGGCCTCCACCACTTCAATCCTCCACCAAAGGAAAGCTCATAGAAAAGAGACAATGAGGTTCTCTCAGCAATAGGGAAAGAGATTGGGGGTTGAACACTGTGTTCAGAGTTGAGGGATATGGGGATGTAGACTCAATATGAAGTAATTTCTACAGAGCAACTTTGCTCTCAAAGCTGAATGCTTTCTCTCCTTTTCCATAGCTTGGAATTGTGCTTTTATAGTCTTCAAAATGCAACTGAAGGGTCAAGTCGTAACGTTTCCAGTCTGTGGAAGGCCAAGGATCATAGATCCCCTATCGTGACATGGAAACCCGACTCCATTTTTGTATTTTCTGGCACAAATCCCGATGTACGTGAGTTGCAGTGGAGCATGTTGTATAGCAGATAAGGCGCATATATGTGGAAAAATATGTATTTTTGGCTCTGGATTCATCAAAAAGGGATGACAAGTCTACATAGGGAAATGGAAAAAGGCCCTCTATGCAAGATAGCAATGGTGAGGAAAATCTTGCTATAACATTACTACATTAGTAAAAACCTACCAAGGCCACCTTTGTAATACAACCAGAAAGAAAAACTATCCCTTGACATGGTTCTCGTAGTCTTGAAGTTCCACCACTATATTTTTCTTCGTACCACCAAGGTCGTTGAAAATTCTAATCACATGCACTATTTACTCAATCAGTGTCAAATTAATGGGAAATTTTCCTAGTGGATTGTGATTTTTCAAGAATTTGATTTAGAGTTCACTACTCCTAAGAGTAAGAAACCATTGGTCCTCGCAGAATTCGATAGTGATCTTCCATCATATACCAAGGGCACACTAGTGAACACAAATTTCCTTGATGAATATATGTTCATCATTTCATCTTATGACCCATGGTACCATGATGTATTCATCTACCTACACAACCAAAAGTTTTGCCCCCATCTCTCTCGGGATGATCATTGGCATATTCGCCACCAAGCCCCACATTATCTCCTCATCGAATATGTTCTATATCGACAAGGAGTGGATACCATCATATGTCATTGTCTCACCCTCATTGAGGAAAAGCACATCCTGAATGATTTCCACAGTGACGCTTGAGGTGAACATCTCTTTGGGATTTCTACCACCCAGAAAATCATGTGAGTCAGTTACTTTTGGCCCACCCTATCTCATGATTGTATCCATGCAATCAAATAGTGTACTCAGTGCCAATTGTACACACATAAAGCATGAGCCCCACCATCTCCCTTACATATTGTCATCATTGTCGGTCCCTTTTGCAAATGGGGCATAGAATGTATGACATGCAACCCTCCATCTAGTAACGGTCACAAGTACATCATTGTGGTTGTTGAATACTTCACCAAATGGGTCAAATACATGCCTGCGTTCAACAACATGACGGACACCGCAACCTGCTTCTTTTAAACCATTTCATTACTCGCTTTGGGGTCCCCCTACAGCTAGTCTCGAATCTCGATAAACATTTTGAAAATGAATCATTTGTTAAGTTATCCTCATGCTTAGGATTCACTCACAATTTCACTTCACCATATTACCTCTAGTCTAATGGACAGGTTGATGTTGCCAACAAAGCCTCAAAACAATGTTGCAACACACAATGAACAAACATAAAATTGTTGACGCTTGAATCCGTTAAGACTGAAACGACAACCTCAGAGGATATGAATCCTCCTGCATTTTTATAAAGGTGGTACTTCTCTTTGGCTTATGGTATTTTTTGATAACTTTAGGTGTAGAAACAATATAGGACCTTAAATGGTCCAATCTTTATGCTCAAAGAAAAATAAAAATGTTGAAAGATAAAATATTTAGTTTAAGAAAATTCTTGAGAGCGGACCAAGAACCTCACACATCACACATTGCACAAATTAAAAACAGTTTCCTCACATCCATCATAGTGAAAACACATTTTTTTATCACATATAAAAATAAAAGAAGATCGTCTAGACACATAAGAGAACTTTGATAGAGTAAACACATGTATAGCTCAAAAAAGAATATGATAGACCAATTTCAAATATTTTATACTCAAAACTTAGAGTTATAAAACATCATCAAAACTGATCCTGACTTGGTTATCTTGGGATTTCTCAAAAACAATAAAGTTTGTTACAATTCTTTGAAACTTAAAAATGTGTTTGTTTAGAGGACTGGGTTTAGGGCTCCCACTGACCATAAAGTAAATATAAACAGAAAATAAATTGTAGAAAGAAGAAGGTGGGTGGATGCAGGGCAACAAGATCTGGAAAGAAGACAAAGAGAAAGTTATCGGATTTCAGTTAAAACCTTTCTATTCAAAGAAGTGGAATAACTAGATGAAAACTGATAAAGAAAGCAGAATATGACCAGTATGGACTTACTATGATGGCATCTCTCTCCCTATTTGCTTGTTGTTGCTTCCTTTATATTCTTGTTGGTTGCAGTTGGATTACTGGTCATAACTACCTCTGCTAGAATTTCAGAAATTTTGGCGATTGAGGTATTCATCCATTCTTGAATAAAGTCCCTTAAATGAGCAATGGTTACTTCTTGTTTTATATTAATATTAAATAACTCCTTTTCAATCTCCCTAAGAATAATAGACAAATTTTGTAATACATTTTCAATGTCTTCATTCTTATTTGTATATTTGACAAGCCAATTATCAATGTCATCATGTGTGAATTCTATCATATTATCAAACTTTTTAGTCGATGTCCTTTTTAATCTTTCAATTTTCTCTTCAAAATCATGTCCAGTCATAAGCATAGAGTTTGAAAGATACTTAGGTTTTGAGACTTCAATGGTAGTTCCAGCGATGTCCAAATCAAGGATTTTTAAATATGCTTCATTTTCCCTCCCTGATAAGTCAATCAACTGGGCTATTATACCTTTTAATACATTAATTCTCTCTATCCAACAAGATGTCAATTGTTTGATACATCTCGGAGAAGGTAAATTTTCTTTCCTTCGCGTCTGCTATGGCGTTGACGCAACTTTAATTGTGAACATCACAACTCCATCAGTGTAGAACCCCTCATCGTTTTTTAAGTCTGAATTTAAATATTCCTTGGTGTTTTGAATCCTTAAACCAAGAGAAGTGAAACACTTTTCCATATCCCACAGTTCCAGATTAAGTACATTCTCTTCTTAATATTTTGTAGAACAAAATATCGGGTGGCCGCGATTAAACTAGATATTCCTTTGACCCTCGAAATTGATTTTGGGTTTTCTTAAATACCCTTTCCAGGATGAATCATGGCAATAGGAGAAGCCAGAATAGGTGGAGGCATGAGGGTTTCCTCCAATTCTTTGATTCTCTCTTTCAACTAGGCGTTCTCTTATTCCATGTGTGTGATTGAAACATCAAGGGCATCTCATGTAACTCTATGAATGGATGATAATTTTGAAGCTAACATATCTCTTGTGTCAATGGTGGTTCGTAGCTTACTACTCTTGCTTTTTGTGTTTCTTTCAAAAACTAATATTTTAGACTCCTTATCAAAAGATGCACTATGTATAGAAAACGTCTCCTCATCAGAAAATGTTTCATCATGGATCATGAGTGCAAAGACAGGTTTCACATTTTCTCGTGATGATACTTCAACATATGGAAAAGTATGTTTTCAATGTCCACATATAGGTCCATGTTATCCAATAATAAGTCATTTTCCTGAGCATGTGTCTCATCTCCTTCCGGCTGTGAATTGGTTCTTTTCATTTTGACCTTCAGTTTATGGGGATTTTCTAGGTTCCCTTTAGGAGGGTTCCTATCTTCATCATCCCCAAAATTAGTGCTATGGATTTTTCTCACATGTGATGTTCCTAGTTGTGGATTTTTCTTTGGCAAGTCACTTCTTCTAGAGACATTTGGTGATTGAGCACCTTTGTCATTCGAGGGTCTACCTCTTTCTTTATAATGCTCCATTGTGCTTATGAAAATTTCTATGTCTTTTGAATTGATGTCAACTTCTTGGTCACTGGGATGGTGACTGTCATTTTCTTCTTCTTTACTAATGGATGATTTTAAAAATGCAGGGCCCAGCCCAACTGAAATAAAGTGATTATAAAAAAGGTGTTTTAGGTCGAAACCATTGATTTCTTTTGCAAATTTTAGGTCGGAGCTCTCGAAATAAACAACATATTCATCTATTTTGGAAATTCCCCGGATAAGAATTTCGCCAACTTTCCATGGAAGAGGTATGAACTACTTTTTCCTCTTCTTGGAGAATGTGTGGAACCAGAACTTATATTGTTAGGCTATTCCAATGACAAACAGTTTGTTAGATATAAAATAGGGAAGGAAAATGGGTTTCTCAACAGAGCAGAAAACCCTAATAATATTATAATTTTCCATTTTTCCAGGACTCCTATTCCCTTTAGAAAAGTTGCATCTTCCAACAACAACCGCGAAGTGTCTTCCCCAAATAATAATTTCTTGAATTTATATACAAAATCTGAAAACACCTCATAAAAATGATGGTTTACCCTCTGCTTCCATAAAGCTTGGTACGACATAGTCACAAGGTCGAATTTTATTTTAATTCTCGGGGCGATGTTTAAGCCCTCAAAAGTATGACAATATGTAATGACAAATATCAAATAAGATGCCATGTAAAATATTTTATCATATTTCAAATTACTGAGTTGCACAATGATTTCATTTGAGATTATCTTCACCCAGTTGAAGATAGCATTTTCATTCACAACAAAATGTAATATGTATAATGCCAATCGAGGGATTGTTTCTATAGAATCCTGGCCAACAATTCGAGTAAATAACCAGGCAATTTACTTATAGGGATCCTTTAAAGAACTCACCTGAATTCTTCATATTTCTTCAGGCATTGTGGCAGGGTCATGCAAATATTCTTGGAGAAGCTCCAACCCATTATTCTTTCTTTTCAAGAATTTTCTCACTTCCTCTTCTTTGTAGACCAGGTTTGTCTCTTGTAATTTCAGCATTTCTCTAAATATTGAAGGTGCTAACGAGATAGAAGAACTATTCTGAAATGTAGTAACTCTTTTGTCTTGAATGAGCTTATCGACACACCAAGTGATGACATCCTTGCACTCAAAAACTTATGGAACACACTCGACCAGAACTATTCCAGACGTCCATACTTTGTTGTTTTCCCTATCCAAGACTTTCGAGTAATACCAATAGGAGCGCGACTAATTATAATTTTGGTCTTCTCTAGCAAAGAGGTTCAGGTTATCCCCGCTGAATGATTGTTTTCTCATGGTTGTCCCAACAAAGCTTGCCAGCTTTTCTCGAGCTATTATCTTGCATAGTGAAATGAACTTGAGTTAGATTTCTTTTACAGAAACATTAGCTCAAAATAACTATTAGTAGCCTCGGTAACAACATTATTAATTAACGCCCAACTCAACAATAAATTTAGTAGTTGGGTCTATAGGGATACAATAAATGTGACATCAAAAAATGTGAAGGAATGGGTAATGGTTGAGCATCGGGGTTGGTGACTCGTATGAGGGAGATATGCAAGGTTGAAGGTCCACGGGTCTGAAAGTATGAAAGTATGAAATGGCTAAGTAACAAAAAGGTGTCAGGAAGACAATGGAGGGAGTGGAAGTGTCTCACGCAGGTCCAAAAGTCTGAAAGTCCGAGATACCCAAAACAAATCTAAGTGTTGAGTGAACTTAAGCATAGGTGAATGGATGAGAATGCAAGTGCGAAAGTCCACAAGTCCGAAGGTCCGTGAACGTGAAAATGGATAAGTATAGTAACCAAGAAAGGGAAAAAGAAAGGAAATAATAGAAGGGGGGAATAAAGTGTATTAAAAGAGGTGGGAAAATAGAATAATGGAGGGGGGGAAATAAAGCACGAAAAGGGTTCAACAAAAACCAATTGGTATCACATGCGCTTCTCAACATTATGGGAATACAAGATGGTAGTCAAAAATGCCACAGGTTTCACCCCCTTCCACCTTATTCAGGGAGTGAAAGTTGTATTACCCATCGAGTGAAAAATGCCAACATTCCACACAGCAGTTGAACTACTCACCGACACCACTCCCCTTGAGTAGTGTCTCATTGCCTTAGAAAATCTTGACAAAGATAGATAATCCTCATTGCAACACAATGAGACTAACAAAAAATGCTCAAAAGATACTTTCGATCGACATGTCAACCTTTGTTCCTTCAATGAAGGTGACTTAGTCCTAGCCTATGATTTCACTCATGACACTCTAGGCCATGGAAAGTTTGAGTCTCTTTGGCATGGCCCTTTCATTATCAAACATTGTCTCGTAAAGGTATCATACATCGTTTCTCACCCTAAGGGCACCTTCCTCAAGGATACCATCAATGGGTTATACTTGAAGAGGCTTTACCCATAAAGTAGCCACCCTACTTCAGGTCATATACGTGTATATATCTCTTTCTTTTATAGATTTTTTAGTCTGTTTGTACATACACATAAAAATATTTCACTTATTTTCTAATACCTTCTACTTGCTTATTTTCTTAGATGAATCATCCATCAACATATCACATTGGTTTTGTTGACGGTGTTAGTCGATGGACTTGGAATCTTGCTTCGGAAAGTTGGGTCATTTATACCGCTACATATACACTGCTTCAATTTGGTGATGTGTGTCTAGGACCAGCTACAAATAACCAAGAAGAATATGTTGGCGTGATTGGCCTCTAACTGATGATGTTCACTTTCTCATTTGTCACTTCAATATATTCTTGGATTCCCATCTTATCGTCATGCAACTAACCAATGTATATCAAGTACGCGACCCTTACTTGTTTAGAAAATACCCACAAGTTAAACTTCTATCAAGGAATTTTGAATCCATCACATTTTACACATATTCCTAGAAGTCAAGACCAAGTTGCAGATCATATCGCTAATGAAATTCTAGACTAGCATTTGTTGCATTAATTACATCATTGTTTAGCATGGTTTATCTACTTATGTTATTTAACTATCACATTTATTACATATGATATAAAGTAAAGAAAACATAGATACAACATCATAAATGCACTCAATCACATAAAACACCATAAATGAAACACCACAAAATATGTATCTCGATGTATATAACATCATCTTCAAAAATGGAGTACAATACAAATAGGTTGGTTCTCACTACAGATGTGCTCACCAAATCACATACAAAATGGGGGAAGTCTGCCCCTATATGTATGTGGGCCTTGCCCATATATATCAATACATACAAAAGTTGTGGGCCTTTCCCATATATATCAATAAATACAAAAGTTGTGGGCCTTTCCCGTATACATCGCCAAGCACCTGGGGTGCTTCTAACTCAATAAATCCACCTTCAAGAGCCCTTGTCAAGGGTCCTCCTGTGGGTGGTCCTCCCCTGGCATGAGGTTCCTTTCTAGATGGTGGCCTCATCCACTTGATCAACTCTACACCTGCAATAGTTGCTTATTGTCCCTGTAGGCGCTAGTCTAGGTCCAACCCTACACATGCCTCCAAAATCTCCTCATCCTAGAACTCCGTCCAACAGGCCTTTGGTACCCCTAGTATGACTTAGTCAAAGCATCGGCGCATGTTAGCCAGTTGAACATAGAGATGTGAATCCCCCTCATCAGGTCCCCCTTGTGATGAAATTTGATGTCCAACGGGCACGCAAAGGAGCTCAAACTCTCACAAACTACTCAGATGCATGTAATTCCACATCACCACAAGTACGAATGAGGTAGCATGGTGGCCCCACTACCATTTATATGGCTCGAGCCCAAACTTCCTTTCACCCATGCGAGAGCTTAGTAGCTCTATTTTTCAAACTGTTCGCACTATTGGGATCACCATTTCCCATTCTACACAATGGTATGATTTAGTTCAAATTTCACACACCTTGCCCAAGACCCCTCTCCTAGAACCCCAGTTACAAATACACTTTCTCATTATCATTTTGTCAAATTTCAGGAACATGATCTTTACCATCAAGCATTTTTCACTTCGGGTATTTTATTTTTGTGTGCGGGTACTCATCAACAAGCTCACAACACTTCCAATTATGGTCATTCCATGACCCATTCAGGTATATTTTTAACAACTGGCATGTAGTCACTCCCTCTACAAATAATTGCATTTACCAGTATCACCACCCGACATCTGCCCCCAGGTTCACAATGCCCAATATCAAAACAACCTCACCCAGATCCACTTGCATCTAGTGGTTGTGTGCCAATATTTTTATTCCCATGTGTAGTCCCACACTTTAGCCCCTCAAGAAAATTGGCACCCATGTTGTTTTATCCCATAAACATGGGATTCCATCTAGTTTGAATTTCAGAAAATGACCCTCATACTTCTTCTCATCCTATTGCTATCTCACACCCCTATGGAATCCTAGCTCATTTCACATTTCAATTGGTTATGTTGAATGCACCCATGTTGTAATGTCCTTGACGTTATGACAACAACGAAGTGCAATAGGTAAAAAAAAAAAAAAAAGCATTAGGAAATTAACCGTCAACACATAATTCATAGCAATGCATAATCAACATGACATCATAATTAAAGGCATTACAAGCGACACCTCATTGTAGTCAATAACGACACAAGCCAACGCATTAACATAAATGATAGCGACACATGATCAACACATAAACATAATTAGTGACGCAGTTCAACACATCACAATCAACCGAAGCAAATTTAAAGAATGATCAACCATATCGCTGAAGAATAAAGAAATACCCGCCCAACCTATCCTGCATGGTTAGGACCTCCAGGACACATAAGAAACGCTCAAGCCCAGGATTCATCCAATTGATTTTGACCATTTAAGGTCTCACGAATGGTGATTGTTCTAAGGAACAAGGAGGTGTCTAGATCCCACTAATCCAATCAAGCCGAAATCAACTAGATCAATCAATCAATCCTAATCATCAATTATTCATGGTGCAAGAATAATCATCAACTTTATCAATCATACATCAACATTTATTTCATAGCACGCAAGAAATCTAATTTCTAAAGCAATCATTCATCAACATTAAAATTTAAATATTCATTGCATGCGAGAAATCTAATTTCTAAAAAAATCATTCATCCACATAATTAATGGCGCAAGAGTAATCATCAAATTTGTTTTCATTGCGCAAAACTAATCATCAATTCTATCTTCATGGCGCAAGTCATCTAATCACAAAACCAATCATACATTGCATTAAATTCATGGCACAAGAGTAATCATCAATTTTATTTTCATGGCGCATAAGCAATCATAAATTTTGTTTTCATGGCGCAAAGCAATCATAATTTTTTTTTCATGGCGCAAAGCAATCATATTTTTTTTTCATGGCCCAAGGTAAAGAAACTTCTAAAACAATCTTACATTCACATAATAAATGGCGCACGAGTAATCTAATCACTTAATTAATCATGTATTAACATTATTTCAAGGCGCGCGATAAAATTCTACTACAACATACATCAATTTAATAGGCACCATATCCACCTCTGAAGCATTTCATTAATAGTCAAACTACATTAACATATATCAATTAAATGATGCAAATTTTACCTATGAAGCATTCCAAGGATAGTCCAGCTACCAATTACATACATCAATTTAAGGACACAATTACCACCTATGGAACATGGTGAGACTTAAATAGAAGAGAAACAACGTGACAATTTATAGGTCCCTTAAGGAGGTGTGAAAGCAAGGAAAGGTTTCAATTGAAAAACTTCTCCTAGATCACACTTCTAAGAGTGTAAGTACCTTTTTCCCATCTATTATAAAGTTTGCTTAAAAAGGTAAGATAATAAATTAATTCAAGAAGTGAGCTATGCCAAGGAAATTGCACTCTAGCATCCAAGAATAACCCTTCGGGTAATCCCACAAAGTTGAAGAACAAGCCTTAGGTTAAAGTGACGAACTTCACAAGAGCCTTTACATGATCATAAGTGTAAGTCTGAAAATATTCCAATACCTAAAATTGCATTAATGGATTATCTATTTTACAAAATTACATTAATGTCATCCTAGGTAATGACATTGTGAAATGGAGGGTTGGGTCCCAATGCCTATACACAAATTAAGAGCTAGTTCTTGGTCCAAAAACATGTTGTCAATGGTTATTGTGTGGGAGAAAAACCATATGTAGGAAAGAGAAAATATTTAAGGGTAACTAGGGTTTCAATAACAAAGGAGGTATCGAAGCTAAACTATCTTCTAACTAAGAATTGAAGGAAAACTTAATAAACCATTCAAGATACAATTGTTAAACTACAACTCCACTCATAACCCTAAGAAGGGTTAAATATTATTAACGAGGCGTAGGGGTTTCATTGTTGCCCAACGCATCCTATGGAAGGGTAAGAGTAAAGAAAACTTAAGGAGAAAAGGAGAAATCAAGGACTGCCTTTCATCCCCATGTGAAGAGCTATAGGTTTCGTGTCACTTCAAGATATAAAATAATAAGGAGAGGTTCGCTACCCCACCAGTCCAAGGAAGAGTCCAAGGAAAATTCACTGGCAGCCATTAAATAAATTCGTGAAGGCGCGGGCAGTTTAAAAACGTTGGGAAAGAGCCAAAGAGGGGTGCTCAAAGCAGGACGAAATCATTCAAGGAAAAACGAATTGGTTTAACAGTGATCAATTCCTTTAAAAACGTAGAGCATGGGAAATTTGCCCAAGAAGAAATACAAAAAAATATAAGCAACAATCGACATCTCTTTTAAGACACACAAAATCAGTCAAGGAAAAAGGAGCAATGGAAGGGCGCACTTGCAGCCCGATTTCTATCAAGAAGAAGAGCAAGGAAGGGCGCACTTGCAATCCGAATTCAGTCAAGTATCTTAAAATCTTTTGTGTTTGATCCCCGAGTTTTCACCATAACTACCCACTCTTTGCAGCCTCACCACTCTTAGTTACTTGGTTTGACACAACCTCACTATCACTTGATTGTCCCCATGAAATCAAGCACTTTTTGTCTAGTTAAAGTTTTTTGTTAGCCACCATTTATGCTTCGACCAAGGGAAGTCTTAAGACCCGGTTATTATCGACCTCATCCATCCTTACCAGTCACACATCACTCTTACAAGTCAGTCACCACTACCATGTTGATCAGTTGATTTCAATACGTGCTTCACTTATTGTCATCGTGATTGCATTCCTGTCAACCTTGACATCGATTTCCAGAAATGTTGCAATATCTTGGTTCTCATTACCCTACAAATGATGAGCCTCAGACGAGATATAGAGAGTCATCATCGCTCTCTGTTTTTATTGACCCTCCTGACATTCGACATCGACACTATCCATATCAGGGTGGGTCTTACTTAGAGACAGTTGCAATTCTCAGTGTCAATCGAATACCCCTAGACTTGACAGGCCCTCACAACCTTCAAATATTGAACATACACCTCAAATGTTCGCTACAAGATCCATGGCATGTTCTCCTTCAAAACCGTCATTTGTCCTTACCAACGCCCTCGAGGACATTGTAGATTTCTACTTCATCAATTTTTTCAATTGCAAGGTCATCTTCGCCTTCATCCTTTAGATGGTCCAACTAGAGGCCACATCCCCTTGTCTATCATTGTAATTATTTTTGGTTATGGCACGAGCATGGGGCATGCCCACTTAGTTTGTATAAAGCAAGTTCATTATTTTTTCACAGGGTTGTTGGTTCGCAGGTAAACCTCCCCTTCTTCCTCTCTAGGAATTCCTTACTCCTTCAAACCTTTTTTCTCTCTCTACAACATAGTATCAGTGTACACAAAAAGAAACAATAATGTATTTTAGCTATATGTCTTCTCCTAACCTCACACATTAGGGGGCATCTAATATCACTTAAAAATCACTCACAAAGTTATACAAGTGATCACCAAAAGAGTCATCAATTTAATACATCAAGGTATATGTTCTTGGCATTAACACGCCACCTTCAGCAGAACAAAAAACTATACAAAGTGTTTTTTTTGTCATCCATGTGGCTCAACAAAATTGAATTTAGCGTGATCTGTGCATGTCAGCATGACTGTTCACTTGAAAGTTGCGCCGACTGACAGAAGTGCAGTTTCACCAAATTTTTGTTGTATTGATGACTAAAACTCCCATCAAATATTACTCCTAGTTGAATGACCAAGAGGCCTCGAGCCCATAAGCATTAAATAATGATACAACCAATGGGTTAATGTCTACTCAAGCATGGGAAACCACACCCAAGTGGCCTCTCGTTTCCCATTGGAACATGTTCTTATCAAGCTTGTTGAAGGCCTATAAATGGAAGCCATTAGCATGCAAAAAAAAGTAAAAAGTCTATGTTATGTTGGCTACATTAGTATTGGGAATCATCTTTTCTCACCAACTCATCCACACCTTCATAATTGTTGTTGCTTAATGTATTAAATCTCTCATCTATTTTTTTTTGTACACCTCTTTTACCATTTCATTCTTGAAAGAGAAAGGTTCTTGAAGGAAAAACAGAACCCATCCCAAAGAGGAAGAAGGGAGCTTATATGCTCGCCAACTTCCTTGCGATGTTGTATTCAAAGTCTTTCCATTGGTATAACACACCTCACCTTTGTTTCACTCTTGTTCTTCCATTTCATTCTATTATTTTTTTATTTTGTTCATGTTATTTGTTTTATGTTGTTCTACTAACACTAACCATTGACTATGGTGGTAGTCAAGCCTAGGCTAACACTAAAATTGTCTTTCTTGCACACCCAAGTGCCAAAGAGGCAAAACCACCAACATAATGGTAATTGGTTATAGGGTGGATATACTTATATAATGGTGATTGGTTATGGGGTGGATATACTTACTTGATTAACTTTCACCTTTGTGAGATCTATTTTATTTTTCTTTTTTAAATCTTAAACTAGAAGTACTTTATTGCACCAAATTAATAGCATCTAAGAATGGTTTTTACACCATTAAAACTTTTTATAGACATGTTTTTTAAGCTAAATAATCAAATAGATGACTTTGGCAAGGTATCCTACTCAAGAGATGGAACCATGCCTAACCTCAAACAAGGCATGAACATTTAGGAGGTGAAACCATGCCTACATAATAATTTACACTAAAAGTAAAGGAGCTTGATAAACAATGGACAAAATGCCCAATTAGGAGGTGGAAACATGACTACCTAACAATTTACACTAAAAATAAAGGAGATTAATAAACATTGGAAAAAATGCCCACCAGAGAGATAGAACCGTGCGTACCTAACAATTTGCATTGAAAATAAAAAAGTTTGGTAAACAATGGACAAAAATACCCCATCTTCACAGTGCTCACCAAAATTTGACAAAATAAAATCACGATTCCAATGAATCCAAGAAGGTTCGGGGTATTCCTAAGGTTTTAGGTCAATTAGAAGACACTAAACCTTGGGTCATAATTGGACAAAAAAAATCATGGTTCCAATCCATTTCAAATCAAAGAAAAAAATTCACATTTTTTATTGATTTAAACTCCAACAAAAAAAGATCATGGTTCTGATTGATTTAGAGTCTAACTAAAAAAATCAGTAATCCAATGGATTCAATGTAATAAGGTTATCTAGAACTTGACAAAAACATTCATAATTCCAAACGATCTTGGGGCATGGTGGAAATAGGAATGTTGAAACCTATTATCGGAGGTCATGTTGTCCATTGTATATCCTTTTTTCAAGAGGAAAAATGCTCTAGCACTCAGGGCTACCAACTTGGTCTTTGTTAATACTATCTCAAGACCTTGATGTGCACTTGCATCATTGTGTAGAGACAAAACCTTGCCAGCTATAATAACCTGCAAGCCGTCTGTAAAAGAGTAGACTTCCACTCCCCCATATACCTCTAGGTCTTGGACCATTAACACTTTTCCTTACCTCCAAGGAAGAGGGACTCTCAACCAACCAAAAGTTAGATTAGATTTTGAATTGTAGAATGTATATACTACACGGCATAAACAGCTGTCATAATAATAAAAATGCAACGAAATGGCTTAAAAATAATATTTACAGACCCGTTATCGGATCTAATCACGGACTCAATTCAAAAAAGAAAAAATCGACCGTTGGAAAGCTAACCGTTATACATTTGAAAGGTGCAACAAAAGCCAGGCTGAGAGGCGCTCCTGTTCCTACTTTCCATCCGTTTCCTCTGGATTGTGCTCCGCCACTCTTTCGATTTTCTCATTATTTTTGCGCGTTTTCTTCTCTGCTCTCAATAGATTCGAGCGATCTAAGCCCCTGATCTCTGCCACCATGATGAGCCCTTGCAAGAACGAAGAAATCGGCCCTGCCGAGCCGAGAATTGTCATCCCTTCACACCCACTTCAGCAAATCGCAGAAAGCGCTAGCCACAGGCTCCTCCTCAAACAATGGCTGAAGGAGGAGGACTCCATCGGGCGAAGAGTTGCCCTCAAGGAAGCCAGGCTCGACAGAACCAGGAAGGAAGTCACCCAGCTCTGTTGTTTCTATTTCATCTTCCATGGCATTGTCTTGACTCTGTTATACAATGCTTCGGCGAGGAATCCCCGGGAGTCCTGCAGGAGGGCATGGATTCCTTCCATATTGTCGCTTGTGGCCTCCCTGGTGATCATATGGGCGATGAGATACAAGATGGATATGGAGGCCCACATTGAGAGGTTGATCAAGAGGGAGAAGGATGATGCCAAAATGATGAGCAAGTGCATTCAGGAGTTGAAGAGGAAGGGAACTTCCTTTGATCTCCTCAAGGAAGTGGATACTCTGAGAAGGGCCAAGAGCCTCAGGGTGGAGCCCAAGGGGGTTTTGAAGTGGTCTGGAAGTGATCTGGTAACCATCTTTTTCATCGCGGTGTCTTGTCTGGTCTTGGCTTTTACCAGGGTGGTGCTCTGTAATTGAGCTGTGGTGGGAGGGATTGCAGGCTTTGAGTCCATGAATTTGATTTTTCCTGCTCTGGGAGGAATATTTAGTTCCCAGTCTCTGCTGTTTGGATTCCATGCCCGCGCTCTCTACTATCAGGTAAGTACTCTGTTGTTTCTGCCCTGAAAAATCCCTGCATAGAAATTGGCAGGGATTGATAGGGTTCTTGGCCTGCGGAGGCCTTTTTGAGGTTGACATAATGGTTTACCGGAATGTGTATATTGCTATCCCCATACTCTGATTATATATTTCCCCAAATCTTCTCGCAAATAAAAATACTGAAGATGGGGAGATGGGAGTGGTTGGACATCCATTGCAGTAGTTCTAAAGGACAGAGAATATATTCAGCTGCTTTGCATCCGGGGATGAGTTCAAATATTTTCTTGAACTAGAAGCATTACAAGGGTACTGCTGTTTGTAAATTTAAACAGCTCCTAGTTTCCTTGTAGGTCTTGCTCTTCTTTCTTTAGGTCAAATATCAAGGATTTAAGACGTGTATCCATGGTGTAAACCAATGACCATCATTCATTTATTTATTTTGAAAGACACTAAATCTTTGCCTTGTATCTTAAATGAAATAATTATGTACTCTCTGCTACTCCCACTAGTATATGAATAAAAAATATGATAAATTTTTACATGATGTTGGATGGGTTGAATTTTCTGTATAGGTAAATCCAGTAAGCTCTCTCTGATTTAGAAAGCTGACCATGAATACTTTCTGTGATGATATAACTCGTTCTATGTTGTTGGCTGGATGGAATTTTCTGTATAGGTAAATCCAATAAGTTCTGTCTGATTTAAAAATCTTACCATGAAGACTTTCTGTGATGATATAATTTGTTCTATGTTGTTTGTTTTGTAAATAGCAACATCAAAAGTTTGTGCTGTTTTGGATGATTTTCTGCAACAAATGGCCTTATCTGTTGATTTTGTTTCTTAAGGCTAAAATATTGGGCATTTATTTATCAATAACGAAATTAATTCATATTGAGTCTCTGGAATAAGTGATTGATTGCAAACCAATTCACTACACATGAGAGGGAAACGAGAGAAGATGAGACACCACACATGGATCAGTTCACCATTCTGTGATAGGACTCTGGTCTTCGATAAGACAGGGCACACATAGCTTGTTTTTTCATGGGTGGTTGATACGGGAGATGTTCTTAATAAGAATCTCCCATTATCGCTTGCCCTGCTGTTGCTAGGAATAATGAACCCCAACCTAAATAAATAACAAGATCTTCACAGAGGAGTGTCTAGATCACTAATCCTTGTACATAGACAAACGAATTGGGTTGATAGCTGGCAGATAGAGGGAACAAAGAAAAGAACCAAATATCTCCAACCCGGTTTCTTTTCAAATGCTGTTGCATAAAATAAGAAGAGTTAAGCAGGTGTGCTGTGTTAGACTTGGCGCAGAGGGAATTTTTGTTCTAATGCTATATTTGCAATTCTAAAATAGTCAAAGTAGACTTGGGAGATGATCGCATTTATTCTTACTTTATAGGATTGTATCTGGCTTTATACCTTTTTTTGAGAATTGTATTTCCCATTTCGTTCTGCCATTGGGTGCTGTGCACTGATCAAATTTTAAATTGGAAAATTGTTATTTTCAGCTTAATGCCTGTCATTTATCTGGTTTATAATGTTGGAAATTCTTATTACAGTCTTGCTGCTTAATCGGGGTTTTTGCATCTAAAACTATTTGTGCAACAATTGTGTTAATCAATGAAGCTCACACAACCCTTGTTAGAAAGTTAGAGAGTAGAACAGGATGTTGGAAAATGCTCTTTGCATGCAGAATGATCACTTCTATAGGACAGCTTAATAGCAGTCTCCTTGTAAAGGAGAGCTTTTTGAATTTCCACTGGACTCCTTGGAGGAAGACTTGTTGGTATCTGGTTTTCTTCTCAGGCATCTTGATACTTTGTAAGCTCTTAGTCCTTTCATTACTTCTAACCCTGGGCCATGAAAATTTTCTCCAGAGTCCTCAAAAATTTCTCAGTCGTAGTAAATAAGTAAATATAAGTTCCAATTCTATGTCAGCTGATTTCATCGTATGCATGAATCTTCAATTTATGTGAAGAAGGTTCTTTAAATGCTTGGTGATATGAACCCCTGTCAAATATGCATGTAATGTTTGCCAATCAAGAATAGCATCATTTATGTTTATTGTGGAAAATGTTCAGATGGCAAGAATCTTGAATCTTTGATAAAGTAAAAGAACTTTGTTTGGTTGCTTCATTTGTGTAGGCAGCTGAGTTTGTAGAGAATATTAAAACAACTTCATGCTTCTAAATAAGCTAGCTGCCTTGGAAGTTGGACCTGGGCTTCTCCACAGAAAATATCATATTCTTTTGTTGTGCTTTACTTTATGCATTTCAATTATCTTAGAACTTTACTTTCCCTTCTTTGTCTGTATCCTTGGTGTTGAATCTGTGGAGACTACTGAGTCTGGATATTGTTCAGGATGTTTATGCGTCTTGGACAGAGCATCAGTAACTACATTATGCTTCATCTTCTAGCATTGAGTTTTAGAATCAAGGTCTCATATTATGCACTTAAAAATTATCTTAGAAGATTACTTTCCTTACTTGGCCTGTATCCTTGGTGTTGAATATGTGGAGACTACTGAGTCTGGTAGTCCAGGATATTTATGCTTCTTGGACAGTGCATCAGTAATTACATTATGTCTCATCTTCTAGCATCGAGTTTTGGAATCAAGGTCTCATATTATGCACATTCTTTGAGACCAGCTGAATACTTTTTCTTTCAGTATTTTGCATTTAACTATTACCTTATAATGATTGTGTGGCTGTTTATGCCATAAGCATATTCCCATGGGCAGGGATGGAAAAATTCTATGGTTTTCACAACAGAATCAAAAGAGTTCGAGGTAAAACAAAAATCCCTTCGTCAAGAACACATTTTTCTACATGAGTGAGGATGTTATTCCATATGGTGTTTGAAGACCTCAAAATAAGGTCTCGAACAATAAGTTTGAACGCAACAAAAAAAAATGCAACAATTACAAATTTGAATAATCTGATAAACATCCGAACATGCCAATAATAAATAGGAATATTTATTCCAACTTGGAGTTACTACCAGTATGAACCTTTTTGTCCATGAAAAGCTGTGTTCTGTGATAACATCTTTTATGTTGTTCTGAGGAGATCCAACATAAAACCTTTAGGTCATGTATGTTGAGGAGTTTTTAACATTGAAAGAATTTTTGACTTGTTATTGTGGCCCGTGTACTGCTAGTGAAGGAAGTATTCTAACGTCAATTGACTTCATGACAGAAATCAAATTTCATTTCAAATTTAAAACAAAAAAAATTGCTGAGAATGGGGGATATTTCGTTTATATTTTTAAATTTTTAATATAGTGAAAGAGTGGTGAATACTCCTCAGTAATTTTGCTGGTTGGTGAAGATAGTTTTAAAGAAAAAACACTATGAAATAGCCAATTGAAAATATATAGCCCATGAGATTTTCCTTGTCAAAGTTAATTCCCAATTTCCAACCTATCGACCACCTTCACCCCTTCTAGAAAAGGGTATGCAAACAGACAATAAGAAAAATATTATACAAGTGTTTTTTCTTCGCTCCCATTCTCATGAAAAAAGGTACACCTCCAACCTCTGCTCATCACAGTGTATGAACTTAACGAAGCTCATACACCGCAGGTTTTACTATAGCCAAAAGGGGCGTGCGAGGAAGCAGAGAAATGGAATTCTCCAGATATATGTTATAACAGAAAAGGGGATAAATAGTGTACCAACATCCATAAATAGTGGAGTGACGAAGTATTAAAGCCATCGCTTTAACAAAACCCAGCCTTTTGAGAGAATACTCAGAGAATCAACAAGCCTGTGTTTCCACGAGCATGACATTCATGTTCATTCTCCAATGAACACTATCTGAGCCATCATTTTTTCTACATCTTCAGTCACAGGCTTGATAATCTCCTGCTACATGCACAAAATCATTTTGCATATAGAATCAAAACAAGGTACCAAACCTAGAAAGCCAATTTTCCAACTTAGATGCCAGTAATTGTATCTATTAAAAATAATTTACAATGATCATCTAAGATCAAGCATTGCGGCTACCCCAGACAATGTTATTGTTAGTTGTATCCACAGTAAACTTGATTATTGAGACATACCTAGAACATAAATAATACATTCCAGTTTTCAGATTTTGTTCATTATCAAGATATATCCAATCTATCTCTCATAATTGAAGGTGTAGCAAGAATGTGCCGAGCACATCAATCTATTTCAAGTGAAAAAATTGTATCAGGGTTTCAAATCCCCAATTTCTATAACAAGAATAAATTGAAAATTTATTTTTTTAAATGAATGCTGCATATAGAACATCACCAAACTCTGTTAATAACATAATTTTTGAGGCTCTATGCTTGCTAGGGTACGAACAGGGTCATCAACATGGCAACAAGTACAACAGAAACAAGTACCAAGGAAAATTTTAGGGGTGAAATTTAGTCTGTTATCACAAGGTTTGTACTTGTGCAAAGCCCTCCACAAGATCCCCAAATCTTGTGTACCTATGGAAGAATCTACCACTGTCACCAAAGTAGAGACTTACCTCATTTTAGTGATGGATGAGGTCCACCACAAGGGAGGCTTCCCTGGTGACTTCAAGGAATCAAATAGTAAGATTTAGCCAAGCCTACTGCCCCGTATCTTGATCACCTGTTAGTTAGCTCTAGGTCTAGGTGAGGGATAAAGGATACAACATAATTGTTGTACCTGTACGAAACAATAAACAACTTGCAGCATATATATAGACAATTATGAAGTTATAGAGTGCAAAAATAGCCCTTTAGACACTAGGCAAGCAAAATTTGCTATGGCTGTTGCAAATTACAGCAGTAAGCCAGTCTTATAACAGCAATAACTATTTTGCAATAGCAGAAAGATAAAGTGCTCATAAATATAGCAATTCAGCATGAAAAGTGAGCATTCATAAGCATAAAATTATCCAATTGCTAGAAGTAATTTCTGAACAAGTTAAACCACTTATAGATGGGTGTATGCAGCAATTTAATGTAGTTTTCAGTGGTTGTAGCAAACTTTTATAACAACAGCAAGAAACAGTGAAAGTTTGCTAGGGTTAGGGTTAGCAATGTTAGTTAAATGTTTGAGAGAGTGAGAAAAATGGTTTTAACAACTACTTTAACCACAAGAACACTTCTAGATTAGTGTTGTTGTCCTCTAGGGGTTATGGAGTCCCAAATGCATTAGCTTGAAGGCTTATGTAGTCCCAAATGCATTAGCTTGAAGATTGATCTAGGTGAAACAAGAAGGGTAAAGCCTAAACCCTAAGGTGCAAACACACTTGGGCCTTAGGTCTTAGGCTTTGAAGAAAAAGATACCGAGGGTGCAAACACACTTAGGCCCTAGGTGTTGTTTTTCCCTTCTCCTAGCTTCACTTAGGTCAAGGATCAAAGTCTAGGGTTAAAACCGTAAAGTGAAATCACTTTTGGGCCTTAGGCTTTTAACCTCAGCAAGGATGCTTCACAAGTTTGGACAATAAAGACTTTGTGAGGAAGAGAAAAACTTGTCTTCCTCTTAGGGTTTCAACAAAACAAAGATACTTGCAACAAGATAGCAATTTAACCATTAACATTAGTAAGACAACATAAAATTGCAGAAATTTACTTACTTCTTCCAAGTAGCATGCACATTCAAACCCTAATTGCAGAAATTATCCATCCAAAATAGCAACACATCCACAAAGAACATTCTTCAAGCATCACTTAAGAGAAAAGAGCCAAAGTGGCTAAAAGGGCAAAATTTTCATAAGTGTTACCCCACACATGTGTGAGGGAAGTCATGATTTGAAATTTTGAACCACTAGCCTCTTTATATGATGCAAAACTCAACGCTTTGTCCACAAAACAAGTCAAAATTCAATAATAAGTGGGATCGACCCCTCTAGTAACCTCTACAAAATGATAAAATGCAAATGAGGCGTCATAAATGCCATCGCTTTAACAAAACCCAACCTTTTGAGAGAATACTCAAAGAATCAACAAGCCTGTATCAGTAGTCAATCAAATTCCACAAGCATGACATTCATGTTCATTCTCCAATGAACATTGTCTGAGCCATCATTTTTTCCACATCTTCAGTCACAGGCTTGATAATCTCCTGCTACATGCACAAAATCATTTTGCATATAGAATCAAAACAAGGTACCAAACCTAGAAATCCAATTTTCCAACTTAGATGCCAATAATTGTATCTATTAAAAATAATTTACAATGATCATCTAAGATCAAGCATTGCTACCCCAGACAATGTTATTGTTAGTTGTATCCACAGTAAACTTGATTATTGAGACATATCTAGAACATAAATAATACATTCCAGTTTTCAGATTTTGTTCATTATCAAGA
>ML780932.1:253602-274548 GCA_009831015.1 Picea engelmannii
ATCATTTTTTCTACATCTTCAGTCACAGGCTTGATAATCTCCTGCTACATGCACAAAATCATTTTGCATATAGAATCAAAACAAGGTACCAAACCTAGAAAGCCAATTTTCCAACTTAGATGCCAGTAATTGTATCTATTAAAAATAATTTACAATGATCATCTAAGATCAAGCATTGCGGCTACCCCAGACAATGTTATTGTTAGTTGTATCCACAGTAAACTTGATTATTGAGACATACCTAGAACATAAATAATACATTCCAGTTTTCAGATTTTGTTCATTATCAAGATATATCCAATCTATCTCTCATAATTGAAGGTGTAGCAAGAATGTGCCGAGCACATCAATCTATTTCAAGTGAAAAAATTGTATCAGGGTTTCAAATCCCCAATTTCTATAACAAGAATAAATTGAAAATTTATTTTTTTAAATGAATGCTGCATATAGAACATCACCAAACTCTGTTAATAACATAATTTTTGAGGCTCTATGCTTGCTAGGGTACGAACAGGGTCATCAACATGGCAACAAGTACAACATAAACAAGTACCAAGGAAAATTTTAGGGGTGAAATTTAGTCTGTTATCACAAGATTTGTACTTGTGCAAAGCCCTCCACAAGATCCCCAAATCTTGTGTACCTATGGAAGAATCTACCACTATCACCAAAGTAGGGACTTACCTCATTTTAGTGATGGATGAGTTCTATTGAGACCCGAAATTAACATCCCCACTACCCTATTATACTCCTCATCTATACCTTTTTGGCTTGCCTAAGCTTGGGAGAATGACAAGAACACTACCATTAGCCATTGATAAGGTCATAATGTAAAGTGTGATTAATTCATGCATTTTGTGGTTTATTGAGCTATGAAATTAAACATTTTATGTACTAATGCTTCAATTTTCCATGTATAATCTTTGACCTCTAGATAAATCCAGCCTTCCTGTACCAGCTCAGTTATCCGGTACTTGCGCACCAAGACTACCACTGTCTGAATCTAGTACCAAGCACATCCGGTACTAAATCTCACCTGTTGCGATCCAGTACCAACGACCGTGGACTATCGTGATCCGGTACCACCAGTTGCGCACTGTCGTGATCCGGTACCATCTACCTGTCGTGATCCGGTACCAATATAGAGAGCCGAATGTACCAATTTTAGTCCAGATCATGCCCAAGACAATTGTTGGATGTTTATTTGCTTTAGCAAGGCTATGTTAGAATATTTTGTTGATTGCCTCATCCTCATGCACTTTGTGTCATGAGGATGAAGCTAAAAGATGTAACCAAATAATTAAAATTAACAATTGACTGATTTGCAAATCATTTCACCTCCTTGTGTTTCACGACTAAGACTGTTAAATAGCCATGGAAAGGATGGTGGAAGTGTGGAGAGAGTTAGAATATTACAGCATGTGAAGTAGCGTGTTATATTGCAGAACATATTCTGAGTGAAGATTAATAGAAAAACGTCATTTATCTCCATGTCTTGATTATCTATGATTAAATGTGAGTTGAGTTGTTAGCATAAGTTTGATTCTATGTTTGAAATTTGAATGAGAGTAATGTGTGGGTTGAAGACAAGCTTACTGTAGACTCCAGTCGCTGACCTGTTGAAGCAGCAAGGGCCCACCGCCCAACAAAGGTCAGCATTTTCATAGATTAGTATTAGCATTTGTTTTTAATAGTGTAAATGTTAAATTAACTGAAGCTTTAATTCTCTCAGATGATAGCAGTACAGCTTAGAATAGGATTTCCATTATATGATTGCTTAGAGATCTTTACTTGCTCTGCTTTTGCATATGCTCTGTTTTTATGAATTTGATTTTGCTTCATAGACATGAATGTTGGCAGCAGTAGTCAGACATATCTGAAGGAGAACTAGTGAAGTTCACAACAGCACATTGTGAACCAGCACATACTCAGTATATTGACTATTTAACTACCCATGCTATGTCTTGATGATTGATGTGTGATTTCCCTTTCAGAAGTGTGGATTGCATAGTTAGTTTTCTGGGTTAGATAGCAGAGTTGATCTATCAAACCAACTCCATGTCACACTTGCATGTGCCATAATGGAGTAGATAGCCTCTCTGTGAAAGACAACCAAGTGCATTTCAGTTTGTTGTTTTGTTTTGTTTCTAGCATACATAATTTAGAATAGCTCTATACTCATGACATTAGAATTACCTTTCTTACTGGTGTCTTGTAACTCTATTGATTACGAATCCTGGATTTATAATTAATGAGTGCATTATACTAAACATATAAGCAGCACAACATTTTGGCGTCATTGTCGGGGAGTTGCAAACGGTAGGAAGTAATTTTTATCTTAGATTGTTTGCATAAATTTTTAAAAGGTTGCTTGAGGGAGGAGGATAAAAAGTTTAAGACATGAGTGAAGAGCCACGTAGCCACTAGAGTGGGGTTCTTCGAAGCCAAGTTGCCTTCTTACCTTCTACATAGAAATAGGATTTCAATTCAGTTGAGAATCAAATTTCTATTTTATGCATAGATATAGAGATAACAACGGTAGATTTGTAAGCTCTAAAGATTCAAAAACACCCCCCGCCCCCCCCCACTAATCCAACTGAAACTGGTGCAGGAAAAATTCCACCAAGATAAAATTCAAGGGGAGTCGGCGAGGCTCCAGAAGGAGAACCTAAAATGGAAGAATCGACACTTGGGCAGGCAGAACGTGAGTCTGTTGAACATTTTAGGAGACAAAGAAAATCCAGTTTCTAAACCATCCATCAGTAGAATGGCAGAAGAAGAAGGAAATGCAGCCACAGAGACTGAGAATTTTGGGTTTCCAATCTTGGATATCTCCATAAACATCAGCATGAAGAATATCCCACTATCATCGTTACCCACTTTCAGAGGTATGTCAACTGAAGATCCAGATTTATTTTTATTCGAATTTGACATATTATGTACAAGCTATAACTACTCAGACGATGCCCAAAAACTTAAGCTCTTTCCTACTACAATAAAAGATTCAGCCTTAAGATGGTTCATGAGCTTAGGAGAAAATACAATCCTCTCTTGGGATCATATGAAAGACACATTTTTACGGAAATACCAAGACTATTGTAAGGATAATGCTAAAAACGACATTTTTAAAATGCAGCAAACATAAGAGGAAAGCCCTGAAGACTACCTAGAAGGATTCTTATACAACTATCAGAAGTCAAAACCATTCACCACAGACCCAGCTGTAGTAAGAACTGTATTCTTGAAAGGTCTTAGAGATGACTACATAGAAGTTTTAAACTTGTTGAATTTTGGAGATGTACACCAAAAGCCTTTTTCAGAAATCGCAGATTACTGTAGGAGATACTCAAGAGGACAAGCTAAAATAGGAAAAGGACCAAGAGATCATTTTAGCAGAAATACAAAACAAAGCTCAGGGACTATCACCAAAACTGAGTTAGGAAACTTATTAGAGAGATTTAAAACAGACATCTTGAGCACAATCAGTAACCAGTTAGATACTCTAAAACTGAAAAAGCAACAAGAAGAAGAGGTTGCTTTAGCAATATTCTGTCATAGATGCCGAAAGAATCACAATGAGAAAGAATGCCCATTAAATGTCATAGAAATGTGTGGTCTGTGTACACTAGAACACCCCACATCTGAGTGTCCAACTTTGCTTGAGCTACAAGCCATGTATAGGGGAGGAGGAGTCTCACAAGAACAACCATACCCTTCCAGAAGACCTTGGAGAGCCCAAAACCCCAATACATTTTATGACCCTAATGCACAATATCAACAACAACAATGGGGTCCTTCCCCAGTGACCTATCCACAATGGACACCTCAACAAACTCAACCTTGGCAACAATGTTGGAGGGGACCTATGTATGAAAATCCCTCTTACCCTACATATCCACAATACCCTGCAAACATTTCCCAATTACTACCTGGATTCAACCCACCACAAATGCAAGCTTTACTCCCACCTCCTATACAACAGCAAATTACAACCCCCTTGAACCCTAACCAATAGTAACAACCACCTATAAATGCCAATCAACAACAAAACCAAGCTGCCCACAACCCTCTGAAACCTACAACAATCCATGCCCAACCAATCCCTAACCCCAATAATCGAACCACCCACCTGGTACAAAATATAGAAGTTCAAACCTTTCCCACCTATGAAATTCAACTACGATTGGGGAAAATTGTAAACCAATCAGATCCTGCAGTAATATTCAGGAAGAAAATGATAATCATTCTGAGGAAGAAAACACTCAAACCACCCCTGCAGAAGAAGAGACCTCCCCTCCTATTCCAATCACTTCTCAGTCTGTACAAGTACCCCAACAAGCTAATCTCCCACCCTACCCTGAAAGACTATTAGTAAAGAAACCTAACCCACCCTTGCATAGAGATATAGAAGATGAATTACGAAATGTATGTATAAAAATACCTCTTCTGCAAGCCATTAAGGATATCCCTATATATGCCAAAATCATAAGAGATCTTTGCATTAAGAAACCCAGGAAATAAGAAGAAGGAACCTCCCCTTGTTCAGGTGGTGGGACAATTATCTGAATTTATTTCTGAAATGCCATACAAATATAATGACCCTAGAAACCCAGTAGTCACTATTGAAATTAATGGTATTTCTCTACCAAACACACTCATTGATTTGGGTGCAACAATTAATGTAATGTCTTTTGACACTATGCAAAAACTCCAAATCAACCAGTTAAGACCAACCCAAACCATGATAGAGTTGGCAGATAAGTCAGTCATCAGCCTTGGAAGAAGTCTAGATGATGTCACAGTCACTCTAGCTTCTTGGGAATATACAGTAGACTTTTTAGTCATCTATTCTAAATCATCCTCCAAACCAGGACACCATGTGGTTCTTGGCTGCCCTTGGCTGGCCACAGCAGATGCCTTTATCAGTTGTCGATCTAGTGAGATGACTATATCCAATGGCACACATAGCCAAAAACTTGTTCTCTTCCCTCCTACCCAACCGGCACAGGAAATACCTATTTGGTTAGAAAACCCTTATGGAGAGGAAGATTGCATCAGACCCCTGTTAACACTTGAACAAGTAAGAGGAATACAAGAACAATCAGATGAACAAGTCTTAAGTTTATTTTTGGCTGATACAGATTGCATTGAATACCCAAGGTCTTTTGCATAATTGTCACATATTTTTAGTTCCGAATTTCAACAAACTTGGCACCCTGATATCACTCAATTATATACCTTATCACCATCCCCCTCATAGAAGGAAAAAACTATTGAACTTGTTGAGATTAGTCCAGGAAAACCTTTGTATATCAACTCTAGTTTGGAACCAGAACAAAAGACACAAGTAATTGAAATGCTCCAAAGACAATTTGATGCATTTGCATGGGATTATGCAGACATGAAAGGCATTCACCCTGAAACATGCACACATCATATCTACACTAATGACCAAATCAGACCAGTTAGACAGCCTCAGCAAAGGATGAATCCAGCCCTTAGAGATATTGTAAAAGAAGAATTGCAAAAACTCCTTCGAGCCAATCTCATATACCCCATTTCAGATAGTCAATGGGTATCTCCAC
The DNA here is from genome assembly GCA_009831015.1 of Picea engelmannii. Lineage (NCBI taxonomy): Eukaryota > Viridiplantae > Streptophyta > Pinopsida > Pinales > Pinaceae > Picea > Picea engelmannii. Next base: position 259,188 of record ML780932.1, read on the forward strand.
TTGTCATAGTTCCCAAGAAAAATGGCAAGTGGAGGATATGTGTAGAATTCCAGGAGTTGAACAAAGCCACCCATAGGGATTATTTTCCCTTACCATTTATTGATCAGGTGTTGGATACCTTGTCCGAAAAGAAGTATTTTTCGTTCCTAGATGGGTTTAGTGGTTACAACCAGATACAAATAGCACCCAAAGACCAGGAGAAGACCACTTTCACCTGCCCTTGGGGTACCTATGCTTATAGGGTGCTTCCTTTTGGACTTTCCAATGCCCCAGCCACTTTTCAAAGGGTTGTCCTAGCCATTTTCTCCGACTTGACCAATGATTGCATGGAAGTCTACATGGATGTCTTTACAGTCCATGGACAAGACTTCCAGGAAGCATTGACCAGTCTAGAAAAAGTCTTGATTAGGTGTAAGGAAACTAATCTTTCCTTAAGTAATGAAAAGTCAAAAATGATGCTCACTAAAGATATTGTTTTGGGACATCACATTTTTGGTTCTAGAATGAGAGTTGATCCGACAAAGATTTAAATTATCACACAAATTAGAATACCTTCCTCACAAAAGGAAGTTCGCAGCTTTTTAGGACATGTGGGCTACTATAGAAGATTCATTCCAAATTTTACAAGCCTAGCTACCCCTTTATTCAATTTATTATCTAAAGAAGCCGAATTTAAGTGGGATGATGAATGCCAAATATCTTTTGAAATTCTAAAACAGAAATTGTCAACTACCCCTGTATTAAGAGGACCAAATTGGTCCCTTCCTTTTCATATATGTACCGATGCCTCAGACACAGCCCTTGGGGCAGTTCTTGGACAAAGAGAAAATCAAATTCCCTATGCTATTTACTTTGTCAGTAAAAATCTGTCTCCAGCTGAAGTTAATTATACGGTCACAGAAAAAGAATTGCTAGTTGTAGTCCATGTTATCAATAAATTTAGACACTATATTACAGGATATCAAGCTTTTGTACACACTGATCATTCAGCCATCAAATTTTTAATGAACAAACATGTAACAAATCCTAGAGTTACACCATGGATCTTATTATTACAAGAGTTTAATATCAACATTATTGATAGACCTGATAAAGATAATCTTGTGGCTGATTTCTTATCTAGAATGATTCATCTGGGAGATAACACACCAGTAGAAGATAAATTTCCTGATGAAAATTTATTTACTATTTCTACATTCACTCCTTGGTATGCAGATGTAGGTACCTATCTTGTGACAGGGAAGATGCCTCATAAATTGTCTCCTAGAGAAAAATAGAAAGTAATTCAACTAAGTGCAAATTACATGTGGCACGATGATTGCCTCTACAAAACAGAACCAAATTTGGTGATCAGGAGATGTGTAAGGGAAGATGAAATTCATGATATTCTGCAAGCCTGCCATGATGGTCCTTGTGGAGGACACTTCGCAGACAAGAGGACCGCTTACAAAGTTCTGCAATCTAGTTACTACTAGCCTCATATTTTCCGAGATGCTAAAACCTATGTATCCAATTGTGATGAATGCCAACGAATGGGTAAGCCTACTGCACGAGACCAAATGCCACTTCAATCCCAAGTAGTTATTGAGCCTTTTGAGAAGTGGGCATTAGATTTTGTAGGACCCATTAACCCTGCATCTAAAAAGAAAAAGTATATACTTGTATGAACCAACTATGTGACTAAATGGGTCGAAGCAAAAGATTTACCAACTGCAAGTGAACAATCAGTGATAGACTTCCTTTTTAATGATATCTTTACTAGATTTGGTGTACCTTGAGATATTGTGACTGATCAGGGAACTCAAATTACCTCTCATCTAGTTAAATCTATTACAGAATAGTACCAAATCAAACACATGAAATCTACACCCTACCATCCACAGGAAAATGGACAAGTAGAATCTACCAACAAAGTTATTGAGTCCATTCTTACCAAAATAGTACAGCTACACCACAAGGATTGGGATGACAGATTATTAGAAGCCTTATGGGCCTATAGAAACACCTGGAGGAATACAACAGGACATACACCCTATGAGTTGTTGTATGGGAAGCAGGTGCTTCTCCCCATAGAATTCCAGATCAAAACCTTCGGGACTGCAGTACAAGTTTGCATGAACTTGAATGAATCCCAGGAACAAAGACTCTTGCAACTTAATGAGTTGGATGAAATCAGGCAGGAAGCACTTCAAAGAACCACACTCATTCAAGAGCAGAGAACAAAATGGCATGACAAGTATCTCAAAAAGAAAAAATTTCAACAAGGAGATTGGGCCCTGTTGTATGACAACAGATTCAAGAACTTCAAAGGTAAGTTAACTACTCGTTGGATGGGAACTTACGAAATTGACACTGTCTATGATCATGGTTCAATCAAGATAAAGTTAATTGATGAATAACAGAAACCACTACTTGTGAATGGTCACCGGTTGTGAATTTACAACAAACCCCTGTCAAAAGAGGAATTCCTGACTCGTATACTACAGAATTCAGATATGTAGGTGATCAGTAAGGAAGGAGACCCTCCTACTTATCCACATTGATTGATTGGTTTATTTGAAACTTTTTGTACATAGGTGTGGATTGATTTTTGTTCATAAGCTGAAGGTAACAAGAGATTCTTACCTCCTTTTGTTTTACTTCCGCAATTTTTTTTGTAAATAAATTTCTATAATTTATTTGATCCTTCACAAACTTGCTAAACATCAGTTTGTAGGCATCAACAATATTCTGTTCTGCTTCGGTACCAGAAATCCTGTTCTGATCCGATACCGGCAGTCCGGTACCAGAAGTCTGTCCTTCTACAGTACTATCAGGACACATTGCCTAATTGACAAAGCATGCTACGCATATTTCAAAATCTTATTAATCTGAAGTATGAAGCCATGCAACAACCACTTAAGCTGGAACCAAGAAGCCGAATGCAGTATCAAATGGAAGCCCTTGTGAAACAATAATTTCGTTTGGTTCTATTGACAACTAAATGGAAGTCTTTTAATTTCTTTTGGTTCTGTTGCTAGCTAAAAAGAAGTATTTTAATTTATTTTGGTTCTGTTGCTTAAAAATAAAATTAAAAAAAGAGGGACACAATCTTTACCTATGAATGCTCAAAGAACCATAATCCGCTTCAAAGACTAGAATTTGCCTTTATCCGGTATTTTAGCATGATTAAAGGGACAAAAATATATTAGCCTACAAGTAACTATCTCACCCTAACCAAACTTCAATAGTATTCATTAGATTATCTTACTAAAGAGTAACATATGAGTATATGAACACTCTCTACCATGGGCACACTAGGAAAACTTTTATGGAAGAGGATGTACCAGTACCCTAAGGAAACTTTAGGTCATTCTCTTATGGACAAACTCAGACAAAATTATACATCTGGATCACTCTAAAGAAATAATGTGCATAAAATTTTATTTTTCCTTCAGACAAATCTTTAAAATACATTCAAAGAAGAGCATATACCTTCCAACCCAATACCATCCCAGCCTGTAAAAAGGTTTTCAGACAAGCCTCCCCTGTCACCATTCAAAGCACTCTTTAATAAAAACCAAAATAGGTGACTATGGACAAGAAGCCTCTGATGGAAAAAGGGTTTAAGAGACTAACCCACCGGGATACTAAACATGTATGTTGGCAACGGGTACCAGTCTGTGGTATGACTAGGAAAACCCATCAGGGTATTGAACAGGCCTATTGGCAATGGAGCATTTTGCCTGGGGAAGGGATCTCTCACTAATTATCACAACTACCCCACCGGAGTATTGAACAAGCTTGTTAGCAGTGGGTTCTGGTTGAGAAATGTCTCATCTATACTTGTCTGATTGAAAAATTCACTTTTGTCATCTAAAAAACACAGGTCACTATTGGCATTTATGAGATACAAACTCCAGATTAATAAGCAACATAATTACTACAAGAAAATGTCCATTTGAGAATAACCCTAAGTCAACTTACCGGTCTGGCATCTAAAGCCTACATTACCTAAGAAGGAAACTTCTTAAGAGTGGAGCCCTAACTAGGGAGTTTAATCTACTTATACTGTGAAATTTATCTAATGATAGTAAATATCTGAAGCAAGTTAGGTTGGACCTGTTCTTCTAGAAAACATATAAAAAATCCCCTGTTTTCACTGTTGAATGCTACCTTTGTCAATAAGCCATCAAAAGAAAGGAAATTTCAATTTTTAGGCATGAGATCATATGCTAGGTGATAAATGTAATTCTAAAATTTGATTGGTTTCTTTTTCTCTTATCATCTTTTCTCCATTATGATACAGAATGTTGAATCTTCTTGCATATAGATAGGCAACATCCTTGGCATGGGGGAAGGTCAAACAGCTCCTTCAGAACTCTTTTTCAGACTCACATCTCACCTTCAGAAACCAGCATGATCACCCTACAGAACCAAATACAAAAGAAGATAAGCACAGAATAAAAGAAGTACAGGAAATTCCCGTACCAAGCTTTCAGAAAACTCCAGTCTAAAAGGATGAATTCTGACAATCTATAAGCAATCGCACATGATATGGGTATTGATCATGCAAAGGTAAAAGCAAAGGTAACATGGTATTTATTTTCCTCTGCTCATAAAACTACAATAAGTATGAGATTATATACTAGATCTTATGACCTTAGTATTAAAACCATGCACCTATCCCGCATACCCATATGCCTAAACCTAATCAATCCTCTCATAAGTGCTCGAAAATGGTTAAGGGAAAAAATCACATCAAAGCATGAATATGAAGCATGTCTAGTAATGATAGGCCACAAATGTACTTCATCCTTAAGCAAATCATGAACTTATCTTGTTTCATGAACCATGATCCAACATCAAATTCACCACTCGAAAGTCCAATCACCTATCCCAAAATGATGCTTTGACACCCAACATCTTGTCCTCATCATTACATTAATGGGTAGAAATGAAATGGCTTATCTGGGTGGCGAAGCCATTCAGATAAGCCTCATCTGGTCTTAAATTTTCCTTGCGGCTTCCTTATTAAAAATTACCATTTGCATTACTGACACCATCACCATATTTCCCATGTCGTTACCTTTCTCCAGTTCTGAGCCTACTCCTCTCCGGTACTAAACCCTTACCCTCATCAATTGACTAAACCTTTGCGCTACAGCCCGATCCTTTTCTCACAACTTATAACGATGGTCATAAGTAGACATGAACCGGTCTTCCAAATTTATAGAGAAACCAAGGAATTCCAACTATGTCGAGAAAAGTATGCTAGATCGGGTTGGATTCCATTTTTGAAGAAATTCACAGGCTGGCACGAGAAGATATCTCACGAATTTATTCAGGGTTATGATGGAGAGATTGCGCATATAGGCAATCTGCAGCTGACAATCAATGAAGAAACCATAAGGGAGGTCACGGGATTACCTAACAGAGGAGCCAAATACTTCAAAGGTGTAGGAATCAATAAGGAGATGTGCCAACGATTTTTGAAAGAAGACCATCAGCACCCAGATTGGAAAAAGGGGATCCCTAGGAACTATATCAAGGAAGAGTATCATCCAATGATTACTAGTCTTCAATGATTCGTCACTTGTGAGGGAAGGTATGATGTGACCTTCATATATCATCTTAGGCTTCTATTACACTTTGAAGGAGGCCCTGAAATTGATTTCCCATATTTTCTATGGATGAGTTTGAACAAAATGGTAAGAGGTGTCAAATCCCTATCCAAAACTGAGAAGACTATCATTTACCATCAAGGTCTCATTAAAATGTTAGTTTTACATGAACTTAGGAAGTAGAGGATTAGTTGGAAAACCCTTATCACTCAACACCTTCCCACAGAAAAAAAACCTATGGAGGAAGCCCATCATGCTCCAAAGAAAAATAAGGAACCTCAAAAGAAAAAGGGCAAGAAGGATAAGGCAACTCCATCATCATCCAGGACAGTGAGCCAACACGAAAAAGCTAGTAGACAAGCAGGGTCCTCTCCCACAATCAATAAGACATTTAAAAGTCTTGAATCAAAAGGTAAAACCAAATTAGTAGAGGAGACTTCAATAGTGGCACTTGAGGAGAAGGGTCATCAGAAAAAAACTATGAAGAAAGGGAAGCATAGCTCAGAAACTAAAAGTAAATAGAATATAGAAAAGTCCCCTGTCACCATTTCATAAATAGAAAAGAAGAAAAGGAATCCTGTGAGCACCCCTGATCCAGTACCTCCTTGTAAAAGAACCACAAGGAGCATGGCAAAGAAGGGAAAAAACAATTGCCAGTCCTCATACACAGGGAGATCCAATCGATCTTACCTCTCCTTCTGAAGACTTATGAGTCCAGGATGACATCCCTAGTTTGACTGAGGAACAAGCCACTATTACCTTATGTGGGATGAGGGAGGAAGTCGAAGAAAGGGAATGCATCCAGCCAGTAATGATGGAGTCAACAAAGACCTTGACAAAAGAACCAATGAAGAAAAAGATTGGGGAACTGCAAAAACAAAATCAGGAACTCAAACAAGAAGTGAAGGAATACCAACTATTGGACAGGTATATCAAAAAGGAAAACGAGCAATTGAAAGCAACCAGCCAACAACTTCAATATGACCATGAAGAAACTTCTAACAAGATCAAGAAGGTACTACGACTCCTACAATACGTTAGGGTCATAAAAAGGGAGCTGAAAGAAGAGGCCTTAGCCATCAACATCATTGATCCACCGAAGTAAAGAATGCAGTCTCAAGTTTTGAAGAAATTTTGGGTTTGTCTTCAATTGCATGAGGACATGCAATGATTTTGGCATGGGGGAATGTTGAGACACAAAATCAACATCCCCACTACCCTATTATACTCCTCATCTATACCTTTTTGGCTTACCTAAGCTTGGGAGAATGACAAGAATGTTGCCATTAGCCATTGATAAGGTCATAAGGTAAAGTGTGATTAATTCATGCATTTTGTGGTTTATTGAGCTAGGAAATTAAACATTTCATGTACTAATGCTTCAATTTTCCATGTATAATCTTTGACCTCTAGATAAATCCATCCTTCCTGTACCAGCTCAGCTATCTGGTACTTGCGTACAAAGATTTCCATCATCTGAATCCGGTACCAAGCACATCCAGTAATGAATCTCACCTGTTGCGATCCGGTACCAATGGTCGTGGACTATCGTGATCCGGTACCACCATTTGCACACTTTCGTGATCCGGTACCACCATTTGCGCACTGTCGTGATCTGGTACCATCTACCTGTCGTGATCCGGTGCCAATATAGAGAGTCGAATGTACCAATTTTAGTCCAGATCACACCCAAGACAAATGTTGGATGTTTATTTGATTTAGCAAGGCTATGTTAGAATACTTTGTAAATTGCCTCATCCTCATGCACTTCATGTCATAAGGATGAAGCTAAAAGATGTAACCGAATAATTAAAATTAACAATTAACTAATTTGCAAATCATTTCACCTCCTTGTGTTTCACGACTAAGATTGTTAAATAGTCGTGGCAAGGATGGTGGAAGTGTGGATAGAGTTAGAATATTACAACATGTGAAGCAGTGTGTTATATTGCAGAACATATTCTGAGTGAAGATTAATAGAAAGACATCATGTATCTCCATGTCTTGATTGTCTATGATTAAATGTGAGTTGAGTTGTTAGCATAAGTTTGATTCTATGTTTGAAATTTGAATGAGAGTAATGTGTGGGTTGAAGGCAAGCTTACTGTAGACTCCAATCGCTGACCTGTTGAAGCGGCAAGGGTCCACTGCCCAACAAAGGTCAGCATCTTCATAGATTAGTATTATCATTTGTTTTTAATAGTGTAAATGTTAAATTAACTGAAGCTTTAATTCTCTCAGATGATAGCAGTACAACTTAGAATAGGATTTCCATTATATGATTGCTTAGAGATCTTTACTTTCTCTGCTTTTGCATATGCTTTGTTTTTGTGAATTTGATTTTGCTTCATAGACATGAATGTTGGCAGCAGTAGTCAGACATATCTGAAGGAGAACTAGTGAAGTTCACAACAACACATTGTGAACCACAACGTACTAAGTATATTGACTATTGAACTACCCATGCTATGTTTTGATGATTGATGTGTGATTTCCCTTTCAGAAGTGTGGATTGCATAGTTAGTTTTCTGGGTCAGATAGCAGAGTTGATCTATCAAACCAACTCCATCTCATACTTGCATGTTCCATAATGGAGTAGATAGTCTCTATGTGAAAGACAACCAAGTGCATTCCAGTTTGCTATTTTGTTTTGTTTCCATCATACATAATTTAGAATAGCTCTATACTCATGACATTAGAATTACCTTTCTTACTGGTGTCTTGTAACTCTGTTGATTACGAATCCCAGATTGATAATTAATGAGTGCATTATACTAAACATATAAGCAGCACAACAAGGTCCACCACAAGGGAGGCTTCCCTGGAGACTTCAAGGAATCAAATAGCAAGATTTATCCAAGCCTACTGCCCCATATCTTGATCACTTGTTAGTTAGCTCTAGGTCGAGGTGAGGAATAAAGGATAGGTGAAAGTGAGGGATAAGGGTAAAGCCTAAACCCTAAGGTACAAACACATTTGGCCCTTAGGTCTTAGGCTTTGAAGAAAAAGATACCTAGGGTGCAAACACACTTGGGCCCTAGGTGTCATTTTTCCCTTCTCCTGGCTTCACTTAGGTCAAGGATCAAAGTCTAGGGTTAAAACTGTAAAGTGAAATCACTTTTGGGCCTCAGGCTTTTAACCCCAGCAGGGATGCTTCACCAGTTTGGACAATAAAGACTTTGTGAGGAAGAGAAACACTTGTCTTCCTCTTAGGGTTTCAACAAAACAAAGATACTTGCAACAAGATAGCAATGTAACCATTAACATTAGTAAGACAACATAAAATTGCAGAAATTTACTTACTTCTTCCAAGTAGCATGCACATTCAAACCCTAATTGCAGAAATTATCCATCCAAAATAGCAACACATCCACAAAGAACATCCTTCAAGCATCACTTAAGAGAAAAGAGCCAAAGTAGCTAAAAGGGAAAAAAATTCATAAGTTTTACCCCACACATGTGTGAGGGAAGTCATGATTTGAAATTTTGAACCACTAGCCTCTTTATATGATGCAAAACCCAACGCTTTGTCCACAAAACAAGTCAAAATTCAATAATAAGTGGGATCAACCCCTCTAGTAACCTCTACAAAATGATAAAATGCAAATGAGGCATCATAAATGCCATCGCTTTAACAAAACCCAGCCTTTTGAGAGAATACTCAGAGAATCAACAAGCATGTATCAGTAGTCAATCAAATTCCACAAGCATGAAATTCATGTTCATTCTCCAGTGAACACTGTCTGAGCCATCATTTTTTCTACATCTTCAGTCACAGGCTTGATAATCTCCTACTACATGCACAAAATCATTTTGCATTTAGAATCAAAACAAGGTACCAAACCTAGAAAGCCAATTTTCCAACTTAGATGCCAGTAATTGTATCTATTAAAAAGAATTTACAATGATCATCTAAGATCAAGCATTGCTACCCCAGACAATGTTATTGTTCGTTGTATCCACAGTAAACTTGATTATTGAGACATATCTAGAACATAAATAATACATTCCAGTTTTCAAATTTTGTTCATTATCAAGATATATCCAATCTATCTCTCATAATTGAAGGTGTAGCAAGAATGGGTCGAGCACATCAATCTCTTTCAAGTGAAAAAATTGTATCAGGGTGTCAAGTCCCCAATTTCTATAACAAGAATAAAATTGAAAATTTATTTTTTTAAATGAATGCTGCATATAGAACATCACCAAACTCTGTTAATAACATAATTTTTTAGGCTCTATGCTTGCTAAGGTACGAACAGGGTCATCAACATGGCAACAAGTACAACAAAAACAAGTACCAAGGAAAATTTTAGGGGCGAAATTTAGTCTGTTATCACAAGATTTTTACTTGTGCAAAGCCCTCCACAAGATCCCCAAATCTTGTGTACCTATGGAAGAATCTACCATTGTCACCAAAGTAGAGACTTCCATCATTTTAGTGATGGATGAGGTCCACCACAAGGGAGGCTTCCCTGGTGACTTCAAGGAATCAAATAGCAAGATTTAGCCAAGCCTATTGCCCTGTATCTTGGTCACCTGTTAGTTAGCTCTAGGTCTAGGTGAGGGATAAAGGATACAACATAATTGTTGTACCTGTACGAAACAATAAACAACTTGCAGCATATATATAGACAATTATGAAGTTATAGAGTGCAAAAATAGCCCTTTAGACACTAGGCAAGTAAAATTTGCTATGGTTGTTGCAAATTATTGCAGTAAGCCAATGTTATAACAACAATAACTATTTTGCAATAGCAGAAAGATAAAGTGCTCAGAAATATAGCAATTCGGCATGAAAAGTGAGCATTCATAAGTATAAAATTATCCAATTGCTAGAAGTAATTTCTAAACATGTTAAGCCACTTATAGATGGGTGTATGCAGCAATTTAATGTAGTTTTCAGTGGTTGTAGCAAACTTTTATAACAACAACAAGAAATAGTGAAAGTTTGCTAGGGTTAGGGTTAGCAATGTTAGTTAAATGTTTGAGAGAGTGAGAAAAATGGTTTTAACAACTACTTTAACCACAAGAAGACTTCTAGATTAGTGTTGTTGTCCTCTAGGGCTTATGGAGTCCCAAATGCATTAGCTTGAAGGCTTATGGAGTCCCAAATGCATTAGCTTGAAGATTGATCTAGGTGAAACAAGAAGGTTAAAGCCTAAACCCTAAGGTGCAAACACACTTGGGCCTTAGGTCTTATGCTTTGAAGAAAAAGATACCTAGGGTGCAAACACACTTGGGCCCTAGGTGTCATTTTTCCCTTCTCCTAGCTTTACTTAGGTCAAGGATCAAAGTCTAGGATTAAAATCGTAAAGTGAAATCACTTTTGGGCCTTAGTCTTTTAACCCCAACAAGGATGCTTCACCAGTTTGGACAATAAAGACTTTGTGAGGAAGAGAAACACTTGTCTTCCTCTTAGGGTTTCAACAAAACAAAGATACTTGCAACAAGATAGCAATTTAACCATTAACATTAGTAAGACAACATAAAACTGCAGAAATTTACTTACTTCTTCCAAGTAGCATGCACATTCAAACCCTAATTGCAGAAATTATCCATCCAAAATAGCAACACATCCACAAAGAACATCCTTCAAGCATCACTTAAGAGAAAAGAGCCAAAGTGGCTAAAGGGAAAAAATTTCAAAAGTGTTACCCCACACACGTGTGAGGGAAGTCATGATTTGAAATTTTGAACCACTAGCCTCTTTATATGATGCAAAACCCAACACTTTGTCCACAAAACAAGTCAAAATTCAATAATAAGTGGGATCGACCCCTCTAGTAACCTCTACAAAATGATAAAATGCAAATGAGGCATCATAAATGCCATCGCTTTATCAAAACCCAACCTTTTGAGAGAATACTCAGAGAATCAACAAGCCTATATCAGTAGTCAATCAACTTCCACAAGCATGACATTCATGTTCATTCTCCAATGAACACTATCTGAGCCATCATTTTTTCTACATCTTCAGTCACAGGCTTGATAATCTCTTGCTACATGCACAAAATCTTTTTGCATATAGAATCAAAACAAGGTACCAAACCTAGAAAGCCAATTTTCCAACTTAGATGCCAGTAATTGTATCTATTAAAAAGAATTTACAATGATCATCTAAGATCAAGCATTGCTACCCCAGACAATGTTATTGTTAGTTGTATCCACAGTAAACTTGATTATTGAGACATATCTAGAACATAAATAATACATTCCAGTTTTCAGATTTTGTTCATTATCAAGATATATCCAATCTATCTCTCATAATTGAAGGTGTAGCAAGAATGTGCCGAGCACATCAATCTCTTTCAAGTGAAAAAATTATATCAGGGTGTCAAATCTCCAATTTCTATAACAAGAATAAAATTGAAAAATTATTTTTTTAAATGAATGTTGCATATAGAACATCACCAAACTCTGTTAATAACATAATTTTTTAGGCTCTATGCTTGCTAGGGTACAAACAGGGTCATCAACATGGCAACAAGTACAACATAAACAAGTACCAAGGAAAATTTTAGGGGTGAAATTTAGTCTGTTATCACAAGATTTGTACTTGTGCAAAGCCCTCCACAAGATCCCCAAATCTTGTGTATCTATGGAAGAATCTACCACTGTCACCAAAGTAGAGACTTCCCTCATTTTAGTGATGGATGAGGTCCACCACAAGGGAGGCTTCCTTGGTGACTTCAAGGAATCAAATAGCAAGATTTAGCCAAGCCTATTGCCCTGTATCTTGGTCACCTGTTAGTTAGCTCTAGGTCTAGGTGAGGGATAAAGGATACAACATAATTGTTGTACCTGTATGAAACAATAAACAACTTGCAGCATATATATAGACAATTATGATGTTATAGAGAGCAAAAATAGCCCTTTAGACACTAGGCAAGTAAAATTTGCTATGGTTGTTGCAAATTACAGCAGTAAGCCAGTCTGATAATAGCAATAAGTATTTTGCAATAGCAGAAAGATAAAGTGCTCAGAAATATAGTAATTCAGCATGAAAAGTGAGAATTCATAAGCATAAAATTATACAATTTCTAGAAGTAATTTCTAAACAAGTTAAGCCAGTTATAGATGGGTGTATGCAACAATTTAATGTAGTTTTCAGTGGTTGTAGCAAAATTTTATAACAATAGAAATAAATAGTGAAAGTTTGCTAGGGTTAGGGTTAGCAATGTTAGTTAAATGTTTGAAAGAGTGAGAAAAACGGTTTTAACAACTACTTTAACCACAAGAACACTTCTAGATTAGTGTTGTTGTCCTCTAGGGATTATGGAGTCCCAAATGCATTAGCTTGAAGGCTTATGGAGTCCCAAATGCATTAGCTTGAAGGCTTATGGAGTCCCAAATGCATTAGCTTGAAGATTGATCTAGGTGAAACAAGAAGGGTAAAGCCTAAACCCTAAGGTGCAAACACACTTGGGCCTTAGGTATTATGCTTTGAAGAAAAAGATACCTAGGGTGCAAACACACTTGTGCCCTAAGTGTCATTTTCCCCTTCTCCTAGCTTCACTTAGGTCAAGGATCAAAGTCTAGGGTTAAAACCGTAAAGTGAAATCACTTTCGGGCCTTAGGCTTTTAACCCCAACAAGGATGCTTCACAAGTTTGGGCAATAAATACTTTGTGAGGAAGAGAAAAACTTGCCTTCCTCTTAGGGTTTCAAAAAAACAAAGATACTTGCAACAAGATAGCAATTTAACCATTAACATTTGTAAGACAACATAAAATTGCAGAAATTTACTTCTTCCAAGTAGCATGCACATTCAAACCCTAACTGTAGAAATTATCCATCCAAAATAGAAACGCATTCACAAAGAACATCCTTCAAGCATCACTTAAGAGAAAAGAGCCAAAGTGGCTAAAAGGGAAAAAATTTCATAAGTGTTACCCCACAAACGTGTGAGGGAAGTCATGATTTGAAATTTTGAACCACTAGCCTCTTTATATGATGCAAAACCCAACGCTTTGTCCACAAAACAAGTCAAAATTCAATAATAAGTGGGGTCGTCCCCTCTAGTAACCTCTACAAAATGATAAAATGCAAATGAAGCATCATAAATGCCACACGTGTGGTGACATCAAGCCTCCAAATGATAGGAGAGAGCCTCCCAAGGCCACGTGGAAACATCTCAAGGTGAAAAGATGGAAAAGGGTGCATCTCATCGTCCATGGCCATGTTCTATCATCAATGATGCATCAAGTGTCATCAAACCCTAGAAGATGGTGTCATCATCAGAAAGAGGCCAATGCCAAGGGTCTAGGGCACTACGTCCAAGGTTGAGGAGGCTACATCTCGAATCTACATGGTGTCTAGTTGTCAGCTATTGCAATGTCCTCCATATAGTGAGTAATAATCCCTAGGGGCACACTTCCTAGCATGTGGGATTTCAGCCCATCTTTGTGCCATCATGACCAAATCTATGAAAACCAAGCCCATACGTCCATCTTCCAAGGCTTTTAGGATGTGAGAGCTCATGTTGGAAGGTGGAAAGTCATTGGATGACTCACTACTCTGCATCACATGTGCCAAAGTCCTCTAATAAGGGCACACCATCTTGGGTGAAAGCCTAGGATGTCCCTCAAAGAACCATGTCAGGGTCAGCCAAAAACAAAGCAGAATATAAGACAAGGTAAAGCAATGTTCATAAGAGATATTAGTCCTTAAATCATGCAAAGTAAGTTGTTACTTGAGATATAATCCATGTAAACAATTCACCTCGATATCCCCTTCAAGCATCACACTAGCCCATGACATCATGTGATTTTGCAAGTTTGAATATGGGAGGGCCTTCACCCAACCCTATTAGGCGTTTCAACCAAGACAGGTGAAATAAAAGACCCAGGTAGAGGGATAGGTCCCAAGGGAAACAACCAAATAAAGAAACCCTTCAAGAGTAAGTGTGATAGTGGTATGAATTTTGAGATTACTTCATGGCTTATGGTGTCATTAAATCAATTTCTGTGAGTTCTTTTGTAGAGGGAGTGCTTGTTTCTTGAGATACCCTTTCCTTGGTACCTTTTTCATTTGGAACCACTTAATTACCTTTTGATACCCATTTTTATTTTGCAAGTCCCATTTACAGGTTTCAAGCTTTACTCTTTCATTTTCTTACTGGGCTATGGTTCTATTATAATTGCGCATTCAATGCATCCATACAAGGGATGATTACCTTTAGAGGGGGAAAATATAAATTTGGCATGTGGCTTTTATAGGTGGCCTTTATCAATTTTTATATATCATATACATATATAGTAGTTGGATCAACCTCTGGGCCTTCAACCCCTTCTTCTCATGAGAGAATGGACCATGACCCATTAGTACACTATGAGAGGCTCTAGGATGTAAAGTATTAAGTATGGTGGGGAATGGAGGTCACCCCAGTAGTACCCCTTTTCCTTGGGCGGTGACAACACAAGACTAAGATACAAAAACTGACCACCAAGGTGAAACAAGACAACAAACATAAATTTCCAAGCCAGTGATCCATTATCCAACTTCATCCAATGATCCTCATCCACGTGCCCAGTAAATTTAGCACAACACTTCACATGAAATAAGGACTAACATACCTCATGGTGATGTTGTCTTACCATCTCCCATACACTGAGTTGTTTGGATGTGATGAGCCTTGGTTGATCTGTAGTTGTAGAGGAAAATATAAGGGGGGTTGTCGGGCTATCATCTGTGGACATGGTCGGGATCATTTTCTCCATTGTGGGCCATGAGACATGATCTCCTCTAGTTACCCCT
>ML780932.1:274655-312679 GCA_009831015.1 Picea engelmannii
CAAGATATCTAGTTGTCCATGTAACAATCCCTATGTTACGACAACCAATAAATGAGTACAAAAGAGGTAAATGATTTTTTTTTTAAACATCCATTAGGACAAGTCATATGCGATAACAACATACATCAATAATTTCACATTCAATCTCATTACACAACAAAATATGAATACAACATCATGATTATTCAAGATCAACCATATCACATAAAGACAACATAAAATAGCTACCCACCCAACCTATCCTGCAAGGTTAGGACCTCCAAGACACATAATCAACACTCAAGTCCAAGATTCATCTAATTGATTTTGACCATTTAAGGTCTCAAGACTGGCGATTGTTCTAAAGAACAAGGAGATATCTAGTTCCCTTGACCACAATCATACTCCAAAAATTATTTAAATATAGAGTATATTATACTATGATTTAACAATCATTAAAGTAATTTCTCGTGTACTAAGCAAGAACATTTTATAACACTTGTCAAGAAGCATAACAAGAATTTCCACTTAAAATCCACTCATAAGTCTTCTAGACAGAAGGTACTATACTTTTCAAAATCCTATTGGAAAATAATCAATTTTGTTCAAGTTAAACTCACCATTTCATTTAATTCAAGACCCTAACACTGAGAGTCAACAA
Source organism: Picea engelmannii (assembly GCA_009831015.1). Lineage (NCBI taxonomy): Eukaryota > Viridiplantae > Streptophyta > Pinopsida > Pinales > Pinaceae > Picea > Picea engelmannii. The sequence goes on from ML780932.1 coordinate 275,296, forward strand.
CAAATCTTAATTAGTACAGGTTGAGTTGTGATTCCGAAATGACAATAAAATTTCAGTGTTCAAAAAGTTTCAACACCCATAAATCTTACAATGAACAAGGGGGTTAATCGAATTTCAACTAACACATAGCAATCGTAAAAATTAGAAAATTTTATAGTGGATCAAATCCTAAAAATTAAAAACAACACAATTTGCAACGACCAAATTATATAGTGATTAATAATTTTAAACACAGTGGTTGCGATTTGATTTGGCAGTGAATCAATAATTTTCTCAATACGGGAGTTGCAAATAGATTTGGCAGTGAAACAATAATTTTCTCAATACAGGAGTTGTAGATAGATTTGGCAGCGAATCAAATAATGTTCTAAAGATAGGAGCTGCAATAGATTTGGTAGCAATTCAATAAGTCTTAGTTCCAAAATTACAAATATTTTAATAGCGATTATCACCTAGTAAAATTTGAATTGCCCATTACTTATTACAATGATCGTAAGGGTTAAGTGTGATATTTCATTTTATGTTATAGAGACCCAAGGAGTTCAAGGTTTCAAGCCTTGACTATTCTAATCAAGTAGTATGTAAAGGAGACTTCCTTCAAAGAGTACAAGTTAATAATAATAATTAAATTTCTTAGAAGACTTGAGCTATCGTGCTAATTTCTGTGGAGAACACAAAATTAACTCACAGAAGTTTTTATTGGAAAGTTTGTCTTAGAAAAAGACAACATCAGTTCGCAATCCTAACTTGTTCTCCAGTTGTACTTATTACATTTGGCAGCGACCAACCCAACTCTAGTTCTAAGTGCATAACTAAAATTGTAGCGACTATAACGAGACTCAACTAGATTTGCATCGAATTGCTACACTACTCCTAACTAAAATTTGTCATTCCAGAATGTAAACAAATGGCAATGCCACAAAAATCGTAACTCCAAATCTATACAAAGGTTGGACAGTGACGACATGGAAAGATTTGTGACTTCTGGTTCTACATTTTCATTTAGAACAACCCCACGAACTTTTGTCAAAAAGAAGGTCAGATTTATGGCGCCAAGTTAATCTTTCAATTCTAAATCATAATTCGACAAGCAACCTAATCAACAGTGAATAAAACACTAGCCGAAAATAACTTAGACTTCATGACTGAAGAATTTTATAAATTTTGAAATGCAATGAGTGACATAAAGATTTAAATAATTTCAAAATTATAAAAATATATATGATTTATGTTTTTGAAATTAAGATTTTTCATACAGTTACGTCTCATTATTTAATTCTTGGTGCCATAGTTTTTAAATATAGTGTAAAATTGTATTTTGAACACACTTTTTATTTTTTCTTCAATACATAACAAATAATTGTATCTAAATAATACTAATTTTAAATATTTAGCAAAAAAATATACATTTCAAAGCAATTTATAACAAAAAATCTATACATTTTGGAAGATTTCCACTATAAATAACGTGTCAAATAAAGCATTTTTATGGACAGAATTGAACAAAAAATGGAAAAAAATAATAAAAATTAACATTTTTTTATATATTTTTATAGATTTACAGTAAAAACTTAACAATCTTTTATGTCATTTTGTCTAGCATATTAAATCACATAAAAAGAAAAATAAAAAGAAAACAATAAAACATATTCATCATAAAACAACAATAGATGCATATTTATTCTTATTTTAAAATCTGAAAGTCAAAACATTACAATTATAACTCAAAAAAATATTTGCAAAATTTAGCATTGTATTCAAGGGCATCCTAAAACTAATCGACAATGTCATATATCCAAAATTCATCATTCTTAATAGACACATCATCGTTTTCTTGGACATCATTATGTGCTTTCATTGACTCATTTGGCTCATGTTGCTTTTCCATTGAGTTATTGATATACACAAGTTATCCAAAGTGATATTTTCCAAGTATACCCCATAATGGTACTTGAGGTTCCTGTGATATTCTTGACACCTTTGAGTCATTAAAATCTCATTTCCTCAAGCCAATTTCTTGCATTTCATCTGGAAGAGCTCGAATAGCATTAGTTATTTGTTGAATAAAATCGCATTGCATTGCGTCACTTTCAATGGCTATGAAATTCCTTCCTTTTTGTAAGCAACATGCTAATATTGTACCTAATCACCAAATTAAAAATAAATGCTTAAAGTAAATAATGTAAAACAACATTAATTAAAAATAATAAAGAGTGAAGTAAGATTTCATAAATGTTGTATCATAAATCTTACCTGAACCTGAGAACAAATCCAAAACCCAATCTCCTTCATTTGAAAATGTATCTATAAGATAATTAATTAGTGCTTATGGCTTTTGATAAATGTTAACGATATCTGCTTTCAAATCATTTTCCTCATATGTTAGCTTTCTATCCAAAACATTATAAACCAATAATTTGTTAGGCTTCTTTCCATCCTTTACATTGTAAAGAATTGAATCATAAGTATCATCTTTTGTCTAGCTTGCAAGATGTATACTTTCAATATCACATGTAAATGGTTCACTATTGGAGTTATGAATATTAGGTTTTTTTTATGTAACATAAAAAAGTACAAATTCAATTAACTTGTGAATTAATAAAAAGGATTTTTAATCTTAATCGCTAAACATACAATTTCAATATCTTACCAATAAAGTTGCATCCTTGTCTTTTATTTTCCCTTGAAACTTGATTGTACTAGTCCTTGTTGTGTGTCTGAATGAAAAAATAGAAAAAATGGTGATGTTGTGACTTCCATAAATCCCATAACCCCCCTTCCCATTCTGAAGGTGAGAACTCCTCCCATAATATGCACCTTCATTATAACTCCCCTCCTCGTGACCCCCGTCTTCCCCAAGTTGAAGTGAACAAATTTGATGGCTCGGATCCCACTGGTTGGGTCACTCAAATGGAACATTATTTCTACCTGCATGGCATTACAGATGATCTGTCCAAACTTCATTATGGTGTCCTCTATTTGGATCTGGAACGTTGGAAATGGTGGCAATGGTGTAGAAAGATATGCCAGGGGTATCTTTCTTGGACACAATTTGTGGTTGATCTATATGAACACTTTGACACTGACACTCACTATCTAGGTTGTTTGACCAAGTTGAAACAATTCGACACAATGGAAGACTTTATATCTACCTGTGAACAGTTGGCTTTAAGAACAGAGGGCATGTTCGATGCATTCTTCAGGGAATGTTTTATTAGTGGCCTCAAGGATGAGATTCGAGCCCAGGTCCTCATGGCTCTCCCTCAAACTTGGTTGGAGGCTACTCAAAATGATAAGGAAGCTCAATAGATTGTGTCTGTCTAAACACACAAACGTTCCTTTATTCCTTGCACTCACCCTACCAACCCAACTCCTCCTCCCACTCCTCTCAAGATCCAGAAATTAACTCAGGATGAAAAGGTCGAACGCCAACTGAAGTGCCTTTGTTATAATTGTGATGACAAATATTTTTCGGGGCACAAGTGTAAGGAAAAAAAGTTGTTTATGGTCATCGTTGAGGATGTTTCTAAAGAAGAGGTAGAGAACCCCCTATTGCAGAATTACTTGAGCCAACTGATATTACTCCGCCATCTGATCGAACCGAAGTAGAACCGGTCATTTCATTGAATTCTCTCATGGGATTCTCTGCTCTCCAAAACCTCAATCTCATTTGTTACATTAAGAACATAAAGGTAATCATCTTAATTGATAGTGGAAGCACCCATAATTTAATTCATCATCATATTTCCCAAGAAACCCATTTCTATGTCCATGCAGTCAATAAATTTCAAATCATTATTTCCAATGGAGGTTCCATGAGATGTGGTGGGCGTTATGAAAATGTATGTCTCCAGATTGGGGAGTACAACTTGAAATATCATATGTTTTCTATAGACATGGGTGGTTGCGATATTGTGATTGGTGCAGAATGGTTACACACCCTTGGTCCCATCCTCATGGATTTTAAGGAATTAACCATGCAATTCCAGCAGGTAGGTCAACAACACAAGTTTCAAGGAATCACAGTCCGTTCCCCTGAGATCATCAGTTCCCATCAAATGGAAAAGATCCTGAAAAAATGTCATTTTGGCATCATTTCCCAACTCAATGCTATTCAATCCATATTTGAGACACCTTCAGTGCATCCTGACCTCCAATGTCTCATCTCCAAACACCAAGCTATTTTTTCCAACCCCCAGGGACTTCCTCCTTCTCATGTTTTTCATGATCATTCCATTCCTCTCATATTAGGAAATCTTCCGCCCAATGTTCGCCCTTATCGTCATCCATTTTCTCAAAAGAATGAAATTGAGAAAATTGTTCAAGAATTGCTTGTCGTAGGTGTTATTCTCCCTAGTACCAGCCCCTATTCCTCTCCAGTGGTCATGGTACTCAAGAAAGAAAATTTTCTCATTCCTGTCATTGATGATCTCTTCGATGAATTGAGTGGTGCCCAGTACTTTACTAAACTTGATCTTCGGTCCGGCTACCACCAGATCCACATGAAAGAAGAAGATATTCCCAAGACTATTTTTCTCACTCATGAGGGTCACTGTGAGTTCTTGGTCATGCCCTTTGGCCTTTGTAATGCCCCGTCAACTTTCCAAAGTCTCATGAATCATGTCTTCCATCCTTTTCTCCATCATTTTGTCTTAGTTTTCTTTGATGATATTCTCATCTATAGTAAACCTGGACAAACCATCTTACTCATGTGTATAAATTTCTTCATCTACTCTCTAAGAACCAACTTTTTCTCAAACAATTTAAATGTGCTTTTGGAACATCAGAAGTTGAGTACTTGGGTCATATTGTTGGCAAGGCAGGTGTCAGGGTGGATCCTAAGAAGATTGAAGCTATGCAGGATTGGCCTCGCCCCAAGATTCTCAAAATCTTGTGTGGTTTTATGGGTTTAATAGGATAGTATCACAAGTTTGTTAATAATTATGGCAAGATTGCAGCACCTCTCACTGCCCTAAAAAGAATTCTTTCATTTCGACTCCACCAGCTAATCAAGCCTTTCAAGCCTTGAAGGAGGCCATGTGCACCACTCCTATATTGGCTCTTCCTGACTTCACAAAGACCTTTTTCCTGGAATTTGATGCTTTTGGGAGAGGAATTGGATCAGTCTTTATGCAAGATGACCGACCTTTGGCCTTTACCAGTAAACAACTGTTAGAGCGACATTTGGGACAATCAATCTATGAAAAGGAAAAGTTGTCTATTCTGCATGTAGTAGATCTCTGGCGCCCTTATCTATTGGGGAAACATTTCCAAATTAAGATAGATCATTAGAGCCTCGATTATTTTATGGAGCAACATCCTTCCTCCCCCGGAGCAACAAAAATGGGTAACTAAATTATTTGAATATGATTAATGAGATCATCTACAAGAAAGGCAAAGACAATGTGGTTGTTGATTCTCTTTCTCAGAAATATGAAGATGAAGGGTCTCTTTTTTCTCTCTCCTTCATTGTACCAGAGTGGCTCCATGTGGTTCGCCAAGAATGGCTACAAGATCCCAAAATTTCACATTTGATCCAAAAATTGCAAGCCAATGATCCAGTTTCTCCGGGGTACTCTTGGAACAATGATGAGCTTTGCTACAATGACCGTTTGTATTTAAGTCAATAGTCACAACTTAAATCCACAATACTTTCTGAGCTTCATGCTACACCCTCAATTGGGCACTCAGGGCTTACCAAAACCTATGAATGGGTCAAACGCTCTTTTTTGGGGGATGGTATGAAACAAGATGTTCGCACTTTTGTGGAAGAATGTGATGTGTGTAAACCTAACAAGGGAGAAACAGTAAAAGCACATGGCACACTCCAACCACTTCCAATTCCACCCTCTATTTGGAGGGATATCTCTATGGATTTCATTATTGGCTTACCTAAATAAGGAAATAAGTTTGTCATCTTGGTGATAGTTGATATACTTTCCAAGTATGCTCATTTCTATGCTCTTCAACACCCATTTACCGCCTCCACAGTGGACCAAATTTTCATGGATCATGTCTTCAAGCTTCATGGCATGCCTCATTCTATTGTTTCTGATAGAGATCGCACTTTCACCAGCAATGTTTGGCAAGAACTTTTCAAGATACAAGGCACCCAATTGCATCTCAACACCACCTATCATCCTCAGACTGATGGTCAAACTGAAGTTGTCAACAAATGTTTGGAAACATATTTGAGGTTTTTTGCATATGAAAGGAAGAATCGGTGGGATCAATGGTTACCTTTAGTTGAATGGTGGTACAACACTTATTACCATACAACTATCCACATGACTCCTTTTGAAGCAGTATATGGACATAAGCCAACTTCAGTTATTTCATACATGCTCGTTGTCTCGAAGGTCCAGTCGGTTGACCAAGCTCTTACAGTTCGAGAGGCTATTCTACGTACCCTCAAAGAGAATTTGGTCATGGCTCAGAATCACATGAAGCAACAAGTAGATCAAGGTCTCTTTGAATGTCAATTTGTTGAAGGGGACCAAGTGTTTTATCGACTGCAACCTTATAAGAAGACTTTAGTCAAGGCCGACTATTGTCAGAAAATGGTGCCCAAATTTTATGGTCCTTATACAGTTCTCAAACATGTGGGACATGTGGATTATTAGTTACTCTTACCTAGTCATTCTAAGATCCATCATGTTTTTCATGTCTCGTGCTTGAAAAAGGTGATTGGAACTAAGTGCCAAACTCAAACTAGTCTTCCTAATTTGGATGAAGTAGGCTCCATATGGTTGTAGCCACAAGCAGTCTTGGACCAACTTGAGCATCATCTTCGTCAACGCACCATCAAGGAAGTGTTAGTTCAGTGGAAAGATACAACTCCAGCTGATGCCACCTGGGAGCCAACTACCATTCTGCAACAATTTCCTCATCTCAAGCCTTGAGGACAAGGTTGTTTTTAAGGGGGAAGACATGTTAGGGACCTAACCTCCCTATCCCCTCATGTAGGTAGAATAATATATTTTCCATGTAATAAAGGCCAATATTAATAAGGCCTAGTAATAAGGAAGAATAAGTCAAATGTAAGAAGACCTAATAGAAGTTTTTGCTTCTAGAAATATCTTCCTCTAGATCATTCTCTTGGTAGATAGATTTAGTATAAATAGGATTCGAGGGCATGAGAAGTTTTTGTCTTGAGAATTATTGTAATAGATCTATGCTATGTTGGAGGTAGCCCCCTCGAAGAGGTAAGTGAAAATTGTTTCCTATCAATAAAGATATAATTTTGGTGTTGTGGTTCCATATAATTTGTTGTTTCATTGTTGATCTCTACAGTATCTTCATTTTCTGTTGATATCTCACTGTTATTCTCTGCAATATTGCTCTTTTCTACTCATATAATAGAACTGGTACCTTACAAGTTCCTCCCGCAACTACCAAAACATCAACAGTAAACACACACTAAGTGTTCATAAGCATAGTTGCATATAAAAAAAAGTGTATGAATACTAAGTGAATGAGCCTCAAGCACAAGTATAACCAAAATTCAAATGCATGGATCATTGGCATAGGTTTTAGTTATCTAATTTTGGCACATGATCAATGGCAACTATCATGCTTCTTTTTACAACCTAATGTGAACAACGTTATATTTGGAATTTGGAATAAGATTATTCTTACATTTCAAGATCATTTTTCCCTTAGTACACTATCATGACACTTCCCAATTTAATTTCATAATTAAGTTTGAAATTGTAAAAAAATAAAAATAACCATAAACAAAAATTGATCTTATTTTCTAATCTCAGATTATATATGTAATGACTACAATATATCATATACTTAAATAGTTTACATTATGTCATATACTTAGATAGTTGACATTATGCCACACTAATTAAGTCTTTTAAATGGAGATAGTTGACATTACATCATATACTTAGATAGTTGAAATTATGCCACACTAATTAAGTCTTTTAAGTGGAGCTAGATTTGACTATTTTTTAAAGAACAGAGCAATTGATAACCCAAACCAATAATAATGACAGATTTTATCTTATAGAATGTCTTGAAGTGAATTATTAAAATATAATAACTTGACCTTTTAGATTCTTAAAATATAATAGCTTGACCTTTGAGATTGTTAGAGGATTCTTCTTGTTTGGGAAGAAGCAAAGCAACGCAATGCTCAATTGTTCTAATTCCTTCATCTTTAGTAGTAGAGAAATCTTTATTAAGCAAATTCAATCTCTTATAAGTTGTAAACTCTTAATAAAATTAAATTAATCATTTGTGTGGGAGTTAGTTTTGCTACATCTATATTAAGACCTCATGGCTCAGGGATTTACTTTGCCAAATACACTTTAAACTTGCACTTGGTTCCATTTATAGGAAGCCTATTTCCACAGGTAAGGTAATCTTTTTACATGAATGATACAGCTCACAATAATAAATTTACAAATATTTAAATTTTAACCAAATATACGAAACATCCCAAATTTACCATCAAATTAAAATTTATTATTATTATTTTTTTTTAAATTTAAAAATGTATTCATAATTAAATTTAAATTTAAGTAAATTAAATTAATTATGTTACCTAATTGAAAAAAAAAATATTGATTAAAATAATTAACGTAAAAAGCCATGGATTTGATGACTGGAATAAGACGTCGTGGATTTGATGAAGTCATTAGAGGGGATTTAAAATATTGTTAAACTCATTTTGATAGAGTTATTTCTCTAGTTCGTTGTTTGACCAAATCTCTTCTCATCTTCAATATAATTAATGCTTTAGCCTTAACTCCTCATGAGGAATACCATTGTTAAATCCTTTGGAACATACATAAATTTAAATACATGTGACATAATTATTATGGATATCTTATTTATTTTTATAAATTTTTATATAGATAGTATTGCATGTATAATAAGCATAATAATTATACAACCATTCATCATTCATTATTGGTAGGTCAACAAATTTATTTAGAATTTTTTTAATCCATCTCGAAAAAGGTTATTGTTGAATTTTTGGACCATACATAAATTTAAAGGTACGAGGTATAAGTATTATAGATATTTTTTTTCATTTTATAATCTTTTATACATTTTTCTATTGTAGGTATTATTGTATGTACGATAAGCATGGAGATTACACAACCACCAATTATTGATAAGTCAACAAATTTATTTAGAATTTTCTTAACCCATCATGAGGAATGTCATTGTTCAATCCTTTGGACCATGAAAGTCAACAAGTGAAACACGATGGAGGCGAACCAGGCGATGGAGGTGAACCAGACCCGATACTGCACAAGGCTAGACCACTGATAATGCTTAGCCTCGATCTATGATCTCCCACTTTATCGTTTAATGGACCCAGTCTCTTTCTTTTCCTATTTTTTTCCCGACCCGCCTTCCAGACTGTCGGCCATTGTCCGCCCCTTGCCATTTGTTTTGATTGGGAATGGTTTCCCGTGACTTCTTGCCTACTGACCATTCCTGTTTTTCTACAGCTTCCCCTGACTTGGTCCCCTCCCTCAGTACTTTACAGTGGGGCGTTAGTGGTCCCCCAGTGGCATACATATGGATCCCCTGCCCGTTTTTCCCTCGCTTCCTCCAGACAAACTCTTTTGGAACCAGGAGGGTTTATTGGACCATATAGATTCTTTGATACACAGTTCACCGACTCTTCCCTCCAAAACTATTTCAAATTTTATTTCCTCTGCTCCGGAGCTCTCTGCTAGAAAAAGACTCCCCTCACTGAGTAGAGCTCCCTCTCCGAGTATTCCATCGATCGCACCACTGGTTTCTAACAGGTCTCTCCCCGCTCCTCACAGACCTACCCGTCCTGTGACCCAACTAGCTCAGCCTACGCCCCACCGAGATGCCTCCATTGGTCGCAAGGTTTGGAAAGCAAACAAAAAAACTAGGCACTTAGTGCTGGGAGACGGAGTAGGGCTCGAAAATCTGTGTAAAATGTCCACATGTTCTCTGGTTGGCCACATTTCTTATAAAAGTCTGAGCTCCCCCCCCTTGGAGGACTGGATTAAGTCAAACTGGTCTCCACTTCTTGGATATTGTCCTGAAGTTCTTTATCTCAAAAAAGGATGGCTCTGCTTCTCCTGTAGATCGCTAGATGATGCCTCTATGCTCCTTTCATCTTTCTGGATCTTTGGAGGCAGCAGTTTGATGCTCAAACGCTGGCGCCTGGCCTTCAACCCAGACACCGAATTCTTCCAGAATAGACATTTATGGGTGCTGCTCCCGGGTCTTCCACTCCATTTCTCGAATGAGGAAGCCTTCAGAGCGATTGGAAACTCCTTGGGGAAGCTGATTTCTCTCGACTCCCCCTCTCATTTGGGATCTACAAGACTCTTGGGCAGGGTGCTAGTTGAGATCGACATTTCTACAGGTCTGCCGGAAACGCTCGAGATTTATTGGCGAGGGAGGAAGATCCTTCAGCCGCTGGACTACCTCGGAATACCTTTCAGATGCAACAGATGCCGAGAGACTGGTCACCTCCGCCAATCGTGTCCTGGTAAGATTAATAACACCCCTCTGGATGATTCGAACGATTTATTTCTAAACCCGCCAGCCTACCAGTCTACCGACCCTTCCCTAGATTTTTTAGACGTTCCCCCAGACCCTTGCATGCTGCCCCCTCCTGAACAGTCGGTTTCCTTGACCAAACTAGCTCTCCTCTGCCCCACTCTATATAACACTCTCACGGAGCCTGAAAAGCAAAGAGTCAATGACTTTGCCTGGCTAGTTCCTTCTTCTCTTCCTGAACCCCTCACCTCCGAAGCCGACCAGCCCCGACCTACTCTCCCAGCATCTTCCCCAAACTATACACTTCCCCCCTCCTTGAATACTTCCCCCACTCTACCCACGTATTTAACCCCTTTGTTGTCTCCTCAGGACGGACCCCCCCCCTCCCCTGTAGCACTTGCTGACCTTTCACTCCTCCTTGGTTACAATCAACCAGTGGAGGATGATACTCCTCTCTTGGATGCACTGAGTACCCCTTCTACAACCCTTTTTACCCCGGACATTGCCACACAGATTCCTCTATTTTGAGGCAAAGAGATCATAGCTCCTACAATTGAAGCGGGACAGTCATCAAACTCACACCCTATTTCACAAACTAAATCCTTTGCTTGGTCGAGAGGTTTGGGGACCGAGCTCTCTCCTCTTCAGACGAGGAGCACTAGAAAAAAGAAGGATGGCTCAGTTACACAACATTCAGTCTCGGGAGAACAAACACTTGACGGGAAGGCCCTTAGAGCATTGAAGGCCATTGCACGCTCCAAGTAATGAAAATGCTCTCTCTGAATATACTAGGGATCGGGGGCACCCTCAAGGTTGCTTCCTTTCGAGGTCTTCTAGAACACACAAAGCCTGATGTTATTTTTCTACAAGAAACTCTTTCTGCTGATCACTCTGCCAGAGATTTCCTACATCGTTTCCGTCCCCTTTGGGTCTCAGCCACTTTAAGTTCTATCGGTAACTCAGGAGGCATGTTGGTGGCTTGGGATCCAGCGTTCTACGACCTTAGTACCTTCTTAACCTATGGAGGCATTTTGTGTATTGGCAGAAGTTTTGAATCCAACCAGGAGTTGGCTCTTTTAAATGTATACAACCCTTGCCTCGACCAACCACATTTTTGGACCCATCTAGCTCATAGTGGCATCCTCGCCCTCCCGAATCTTATCCTGGGAGGCGACCTCAACATCACCCTCTCATCGGATGAACATTAGGGATCTGCTTCTTTAACAGGATCTAGTTGTAATCTCTACAGAGACCTCTTTAAATCTTTTAACCTTGTTGATGTCTTGCCTATCAATCTTGTCCCCACCTGGCAAAATGGGAGAAGGGGCTCGGAAGCCATTGCCAAAAGGCTCGAACGTTTCCTTATTTCTGAAACTTTCTTCACTTCTTCCGTCTCCCCCTCCTCCGAAGTCACACTCCCCTTCTTCTCTGATCACGCGCCCATAACTCTCACATTGAATCCAATGGTCCGTCTTAAGCCTTTTCTCTTTAAATATAATCACCACTGGGCTAACTCCTCAGATTACTCTGCACTGGTTCATTCTGTTTGGAATGACCCACGGTTCCTGAGGGAACTAAATCCACAGACGCGACTTGTATGGAAATTAACTGTTCTTAAAGTGCACACCAAAAGATGGACAAAACAAAAACAGGTCGCTGAGGGCCTCGCCTTGAAACAATTGGAGCTTGAGATCTCCGATCTTATCATTAATTCTACCTCTGTGGCACTTACTTTGGAGGATGAGGCTAACCTTAAAGATCTAGAGGAGAAAAGGAAAGCAATTCTACTAGACGAGGAAAAAAGATGGCGACTCAGAAGCCGGGTGACATGGCTTAAATGGGGCGACTCCAACACAAAGTTCTTCCATAAAGTAGAAAATCTCAACAGGAACAAGAAGCACATCTGGTCAATTGAACAGGAAAATGAGGGGATCATTCGTGGACAGGAGGCACTCAAATCGGCAGCGGCCTCTTACTTTGAACTTCTCTTCAAATCCAACAGCGAGCTACACTTGCCGGATAAAGTTTCTACGGCCAGTCTTTACACTAATTTGGTATCTGCAGCTGAAGCTGCTAATCTATACAAGCCGGTCACCCTGACTGAGCTCAAAACTACGCTATCTCTTCTCAAAAAAGAGAAAAGTTTGGGCCCTGATGGCTGGACGGCCGAATTTTTCTCCCATCTTTTTGACCTGGTCGGATCAGATCTTCTTCTGATGGTTGAGGACGCGCGTATTAAAGGCAAAATCTCCAGCAGCCTCAACTCTACTTTCCTGGTGTTAATTCCTAAGACAGACCATCCTTCCTCCCTCAACGATTTCAGACCGATCTCCTTATGTAACTTAGTTTACAAGCTCATTGCAAAAGTCATCTCCACACGGATCAAGCTGGTTTTGGAAAGGAGTCTCTCGTTTGAACAGCTCGGTTTTCTTAAGGGAAGAAGGATCCATGATTCCATTGGTGTGGCACATGAGAGCATCCACAACATCTTTCAGAAAAAACAAAAGGCGTTAATCATGAAAATTGATCTCAAAAAGGCATTTGACAATGTGGACTGGGATTATCTTAGAATCATCCTCATCTCGGTTGGATTTGGGATAAACTTAACGGACTGGATAATGTCCTGTGTTTCCAATGCAAACCTATCAGTTCTGATCAACGGGGAGGCATCCAGATTTTTCAAAAGCGAAAGGGGGCTCCGCCAGGGATGCCCACTTTCCCCCTACCTTTTTATCCTAGTTTTAGAAGGGATGAGTCGACTACTCAATAAAAATGTGGTCGAGCACCGTATTTCAGGTATACATGTATCAAACCACATTAGGATCGTCCATCTTATGTTCGTGGACGATATACTTCTTTTTTCAAAAGCAGATGAATCGGAATGGACTGCTCTTCAGGATTTACTTCAGATTTTCTGCAAGGCTTTGGGGCTGACCATCAACCCCTCAAAGTCCTCGGTCCATCATTGGGGCCTGTCGATGGCTGACCTCTCTTCTCTTAAAGGACTTTTCCCCTTCACCTTCTTTGACTTATCCCTAGGCTTCAGATACTTGGGGTATCATCTAAAGCAGGGAGCCTCCACGGCTACTGATTGGACTTGGCTAGTGTCATCTTTTGAACGGAAAATTGGATTTTGGTGCAACAAATGGTTGTCCCTGGGGGGACGTCTCATCCTGGTTAAATCAGTTCTACAAAGTCTGGATGTATATTGGATGCTACTGGAAAGGATCCCTGCCAAAATAATTTCAATGCTCCGCAGACTATCTTTCAACTTCATGTGGAACGACCTTGTGGGAAATAGGAGATTCCACCTTTGCAGTTGGCAGTCGCTCTCTAGGCCAAAAAGGGAGGGAGGATGGGGACTAAAGAATCTCTGCATCTTCAACAAGGCGTTATTGGCATGTTCCTTTTGGAGAGCGATTTCTATCGATAACATATGGCACCGGATTATAAAGGACAAATACTTAGGTGACCAACCTCTCTCCTCTTGGCTTCGAAAGTCTTAACTAATACAAAGCTGGGAATCTCCCTTCTGGAAGGGACTGGTATCCTCCTCATAGGTGATCTTACACTGGCTCCGCTGGAGTCCGGGATCGGGAATAGATATTAAGCTGGGCAGAGACAAACTCATAGGCCTAGATGATCTCTCGATTATGTCCTTACAGCTCAGGTCTCTTCTGAGGTCACACAATATTTCTTCCCTTGCTCAGTTAAAGAAAGAGAACCGTGCCTTTCCCCTCCCTGATCATTGGCTGCACAGCAGTGATTTGGCCCTCGACGGACCTATAGCTTTGGAGCTTGACTGTTTCACGGCTGCCTTAAAGTGCTCAGGCCTCTCCCTCACAGATGCACAGGACACCCTCACCTAGACAGGGGGCGATGGCTCAAGGATTGTAGAAGCCAAAAATGTTTATGCAGCGCTTCGTCTGGATAGGGTGATTGAGGCTCAGCCTTTGTGGCTCCGTCGTTTATGGACTTGGCAGCTTCCCTTAAAACTTAAGTTATTTTTTTGGCTCGGTGTTAATGATAAACTCCTCACCTGGGAGAATCTCCTTAGAAGAGGTTGGAAAGGACCTGGGATTTGTGTCCTTTGTAGAAGAGACTCGGAAAACATTCATCACCTGTTTATACACTGTGCTTTTACACAACACATATGGAAGCACACCCTGCAACACTTCTCCCTTCCTTTCCTCTGGACCGGTGTCACTTTTACTGCATGTTTCCACTCCTGGTATGTTGTCCAAGCTGCGCCTCCTACCCTGGCAGTTCTAGTTAGCTGGCACATTTGGCTAGAGCGTAAAAAGGCACTCTTTGAGGATGTTTCCCCTTCTACTCGGGTGGTCTGCCATAGAAAACTAGTCTCTTTTCATTGGCATAAGTCTTCAGACTTGGCGCATATTCACAAAGGGGTGGATTATATCTTACCGGCAGGCTACTCTGTAGCTTTTTTTGATGGAGCGGCGCAGTCGACTGGTTTATGTTGTGGTGCTGGTGGCACATTCAAATCTCACCCGAAGAGGACTACAAAGTGGTCACTTTGTTGTAGTCGGGGTACGAATACCAAAGCCGAGCTTCTTGGCTTATGGACAACACTAGTGCTGGCTTCCTTTTGGTCCCTAGATCACCTACAGGTCATAGGCGACTCTAAAGTAATCATTGACTGGATTAATGGTTCGTGCAATCTCCATTCCATACACATCGAGGGCTGGAAACATAAAACTCACCTGCTGGCTCGTTCCTTCACAGATATCTCCTTCAGCCATCTCCCCAGATCCTACAATTCTGAAGCAGATGCACTCTCTAAGAGAGCTCTCAGTCAAGTGGTGGGCAGACTATCCATCCACCATTGTGACAGAGGATTGGAGAGTCTGACATCCTTCTACAATCTCTTTGAAGTATAATACTAGATTGTTGCATCGGATTCTCTCTGTGTGCATCGATTCTTTCCACTTTGCACCTATCTGATTTTTTGGCACTGGTGACGGGTTCGCTTTTTGTTTGTGGTGATTATTCCCTTTAGGCAATTGACTGCACTTGTGTACCAGTCTGTGCTTCAGTTTTTATCTATTGGATGCGCTGGGATAGTCATTGTCCTCGTGTTTCCATCCTCAAGGCAGTATTCAGGAGGCTGGTGTCTTGGAGGCTGGTGTCATGGCTGTGGTTTATTGTTTCTCATCACAGGGCACTTGACTGCACTGGACTCGCCTTGAGATTTATACAGTTTTTCCCTGCATTGGCTGTATTGTTTCAGGGCCCTTTGATCGCCCTTTCTTCGCCTGGCAGTTAGTAAGCAAAGTTTTTTGCATGGATAGTATTGTTTTGGCTCTTGATATATTTCGGTTTTGACTGGATTCAGAGCTATTGTAAAAGATTTTATATCTTATATAAAATTGAGTAATTTCTCTTGGGAAAAAAAAAAATCCTTTGGACCATACATAAATTTGAAGGAATGGGATAATTATTATGGATACCTTACTTCACTTCATAATCTTTTATACATTTTTCTATTGAAGGTATTATTGCATGTACAATAAGTATAGCGATTACACAACCACCCATTCTTGGTAAGTCAACAAATTTATTTAGAATTTTCTTAACCCATCATGAGGAATGACATTGTTCAATCATTTAGACCATACACAAATTTAAAGGTATGAGACATAATTATTATGGATACTTACTTCGCTTCATAATATTTTATACATTTTTCTATTGTAGGTGTAATTGCATGTACAATAAGCATAGTGATTACACAACCATCCATTATTGATAAATCAACAAATTTATTTAGAATTTTCTTAATCCATCATGAGAAATGTCATTCAATCCTTTGGACCATGCATAAATTAAAAGGTATGGGACATAATTATTATGGAAACCTTACTTTGCTTCATAATATTTTATACATTTTTCTATTGTAGGTATTATTGCATGTACAATGTGCATTACGATTACACAACCATCCATTATTGGTAAGTCAAAAATTTTATTTAGAATTTTCCTCTCCTATCACGAGGAATGCCATTGTTCAATCCTTTGGTCCATACATAAATTTAAAGGTATGGGACATACTTATTATGGATAACTTACTTCACTTCATAATATTTTATACGTTTTTATATTGTAGGTATTATTGCATGTACAATAAGTGTAGTGATTACACAACCATCCATTATTGGTATGTCAAACATATTTATTTTGAATTTTCTTAACCCATCACGAGGAACACCATTGTTCAATCCTTTGGACCATACATAAATTTAAAGGTATAGGACATAATTATTATGGATACCTTACTTCGCTTCAGAATCATTTATACATTTTYCTGTTTAGGTATTATTGCATGTACAATAAGCGTAGCAATTACACAACCATCCATTATTGGTAAGTCAACAATTTTATTTAGAATTTTCTTAACCCATCATAATAAATTCCATTGTTCAATCCTTTGGACCATGCATAAATTAAAATGTATGGGACATAATTATCATGGATACCTTACTTCACTTCATAATATTTTATACATTTTTCTATTGTATGTATTATTGCATGTACAATGTGCATAACGATTACACAAACCCCGGATGGGGTGATAGCTAGACACCATGCAAATTGAGAAGTTAAATACTCTTGCCGCCATCCCCTTTTCCAGTCCTCACGATATGAGCAACATTCATTTGACAAGATCGTGGGTGCACCTCCACACAAATGTTGGTATAATGGAGCTACTCAATGCTACAACATCATCATGCATGGACTGGTACAAGTCACACGAGACCTGTCAAATTGGCCCTTTCGACACTTCACCACATCAATTCAAATATAACTCAAGAGGTAAGACATGGAAAGAGTTATTTGGATTTGGTCCTATCTCTTGTTTATTGCATCTACCTTGACACTTTCTCTTCCCGCTATTCCACTCTGATCCTAGTTTCCAACTTCATTACACCCTCCCCCATGCCTAAAGAAAGAGGAAATCATAAGCGCACGCTGACTTACTACAGTTTTGTAGCCTAACAACGCAGGTCGAGTTCCTCCGCTCATCGCTCAATGCCTCACACTTCTTTTTCTATCCATGACGACCCTTCTACGATGCCTTCTCCTTCCTCTGCTCAAAATTGGTTGGAAGATGCTCCTCCCATGGCTTATGTCAAAGAAGAGAATCCCTCATACCCGCTACAAGCTCCTCCGACCTCCCTCCTTTTCTCAGCCTCCGACATTCAAGCCCCGCCCAACTTTTCTGGACAGGCTACTCAAGAAATGAAATCTTCTTTGGTAATGGAAACTTGTATCGTAGAAGAATAAATCCCTCCGGAAGAGTGCAACGAGGAGACCCCTCAAATCAGTCAGCCTCCAAACCCAGAGATGACCAACACTTGCTACCTCTCACATGAACACTTAGATCTCATCTTTGTTATGCGACGAGATATGGCATATCAGCTTCACTGACATACCATCCTATGTTGTCGCTTGGATATGTTGTTTGACTCCCTCTCAGGTGATCCAGACAAACAAATATGTCTAGCATGCGCCCAACAATATGTTTTTGTTCCTACCTGGCCTCAACCTCCTGGCAATGATGGTTCTTTGGGTTCGCCTACTGTGTAATTTCGTCATTTTCTTTGTCATTTTGCATTTCTCTATCAGGATTATGGAGGAAGATCCAATATTGTTTTGTCTCTTGTTTCTTGCTTTCTTATATTACAGAAAAAACAAGACATATGGCCATATGTCCTGGTTTCCATCTATATGGAAGAACAGGTGGCCATTTTTTCCATGTGTAATGATCTGATGACTTTCTAAGGCAATAAAATTTTATTTACAAAAAAACAAAAACGATTACACAACCATTGGTAAGTCAACAAATTTATTTAGAATTTTCTTAACCTATCATGAGGAATTCCATTGTTCAATCCTTTATTCCATACATAAATTTAAAGGTATGGGACATAATTATTATGGATATCTTACTTCGCTTCATAATATTTTATACATTTTTATATTGTAGGTATTATTGCATGTACAATAAGTGTAGTGATTACACAACCATACTTAAATTTAAATGTATGAGACATAATTATTATGGATACTTTACTTTGGACCATATATAAATTTAAATGTATGGCACATAATCATTAATTATTATGGATAGCTTTTTTTTCCAAAGAAAATTGCACTTTTATATTAATAATAATATAAATTGTTTACATATCAATTCCATACTGTGTAGTTCTTCAAAAAAATTGCTTCAAAAAGGATGATATCTAAACATGGATCATATCATAGCATTGGTCTATAACCCTCTAGCATTTACTGCATAAAATCATAATTTCTCTTCATGAAAAAGAGAAATAAAACCAGACTGATGACAAAAAAACTAAGGCCTGAAATCAACCTTGAAATAACTTAGTACATATGTATGAATAGTGGGTGGTCCTTCTGGCCATCTTTCCATTGGTTCTATGAAATCATTCTTGGACATTGGTGAAGGGCCTTCTTTGATTGTAGGTCAGCCTACTTATTTCCTTCTCTATAGATATGTGCAAATGATATAGTTCTGAAAAAAGGAATGAGATCCATAATTCTATCCTTCCATCCTTCTAGATTGGCCACCAATATAGCTCATTTTCTATTGAGCCAATCTATGATGATCTTAGAGTCACCCAGCACATGTAGCTCATAAATAGAAAGTCTGGTAGCAATTAATAAGGTTGCCCAAGCTCCCATAAGCTCAACCCTGGAATTGGTGCCCCTACCACAATTTAATGTCCATCTATATTATGTATGATCATATAGATTTATGACTCCTCTCGTGCCACAGAGAGATCCATTTTGTTGTGTTGCCCCATCAAACCAGGCAAGAATTTTATCAACAGGAAGAAGAGAAGTAGTCATGGGTTTTATAACTTTTGTAATAAAAATATTCAAACCCACTGCTCACATAACAGAGATTACAACACACTGCATCGATGGGGTCATGTCCTCGAAGAGTTCTTTGTTCCGATCCAGCCAGATGTTCCAACAAAGATAAGTAGGAAGAGCTTGATAATGAGAATTATGAGAACTCCAGTTGTAGAAACACTCACTCAAAGAGTTGCATGTCCATCCTTGTTTGAGCTTTAACATATTTTTTATATCTGACCACACTGATATGGAGAAAACACAGTTGACAAAGATGTGATTATTTGTTTCTCTTTGTTGCCTACAGAGGTAACACATACCAGGTCTCTGCCTTCCTCTACTCTGCAATTTTTCCCAAGTTAGTATTTTATTTTCAACTGTGAGCCACACAAATAGTTTTAGTTTCAAAGGACAATCCCAGCTCCACGACGTCCTTCTCCAACCACCTATCTTATAGATCCAAATATTATTTGATAGTGCTTCATATACATTTTTTACAGAGATTTGACCCGACTTATCCCCACTGATCCATATAAGCTCATTTGGTTTGTCCACGAGCTTAATGCCCGATTTTATCAGGTTCCTTCTATAAGTGTCCCATTCTACAGCCATATCTGCTTCCAATCCCAATTCATCACTGCATATCCAACTTTGTGAAGTCGAATTCATGTTTGATACCTGACTTGCCTGAAAGAGTAGGTGTATGTTCTTTTGATGTAGGAGATCTATTAATTCATTGGATAAGAAAGAGTCCAACCCCATTCCCAAAAAAGCATCATAGCCAACCGAAATAGAAAAACCCGATCCCGGTCTCTAGGAAATCCAGTGGAGTATTATCGATAAGGCATTGTGAATATTCTTCCACAACTGTGAGCCATAGTTCAAAAATACTACTACAGAGCATAGCCAAGATGTGACAGTATCATGTGGAAAATATTTGTCCTTAAGTACACTTTTCCATAAGCTCGAAGTCATCAATGCCCGCCATAGAGTATTTGCAGCCAAAGCCGTGTAAAAGATAAAAATGTTGTGTAGGCCCCACCCACCATAATGTTTCGATTTTGTAATAGAAACCCAACTGCACAAATGATAGCTCCTCTTGTTTTTTTACCAGACCAGAGAAAAGTAAAACTCAGCCTTTAAATCTTATTAAGAATCGACATCGATAGGTGTGCAAGCGACATCTAGTAAATAGGGAGACTCTCCAATACATATTTGATGAGAACTAGGTGTCCTCCCATGGAGAGCCATTTGTTAAACCAATGGTTTAATCTTGCCTCATACCTATCAATGAGCCACTGCCAGTCTGCCTCCTTATAACGACCTGGCTTCAATCGGTATCCCAAATAGATGAAACATGTAGATAAATCAGAATTAGTATAGGTGAGAATAACATTAAGGGACTGTAATATTTCTGGAGAAACTCCTGAGAACAAGTAAACATATTTTTGAAGATTTATAACCAATCCCGACGCTCGGCAGAAGTCCTGAAGAATAGTTTGTATCACTGCCCATTCAGTAGGTGAATCTCTAGACATTATGAGAATGTCATCAACAAAAAGAATATGGAGGACCTTTAGGGTTATGGAGACCTTAATGCCAGTGAGAAATCCCTTGGCTTGTGCTTTATTTAATGTGAGACTAAGAGATTCCATAACTAGAATGAAAATAAGTGGTGAAAGTGGGCATCCTTGCCTCAGCCCTCTGCTACTTTTAAAAAGGGATGATGCCTCACCGTTTATCAGAATAGCATAAGAAGTGGAAGTAATGAAAGACATTATCCAATTGGTAATTTGTAATCCAAATCCACATTGAAGCAGGATTAATCGGAGAAAATCCCAACTTATACAGTCATAGGCCTTTTTCAAGTCCAGTTTTAAGATGATGGCTTGTAATTTCTTATTATTAATGCTATGAAGACATTCCTGAGTTGTTCCAACTGTGTCGAGAATTTTTCTGCCTTGAAGAAAACCAAATTGTTCTATTGAGAGAGATCTAGACAAGATTGGATGGATTCTCTTTGATATAACTTTCGCTATAATCTTATAACAAAGGTTACAAAGCGTTATCGATCGAAAGTCACTGAATAGGGAGGGTTTGTTTACCTTAGGAATAAGAGCTATAAAAGTAGTATTAATCAGTGAAGAAACCTCCCCTGTGATTCTAGAATCCTCTACCATCTCCAATAAATCCTGGCCAACTTCCTCGGAGAAATTATAGAAAAACTCGACGGTCCAACCGTCAGGACCAAGGATTTTATCTCTGGTAAAACCTTTTTTCCAAGATTTCCTCTTTAGTCACAACCTTTTCCAAGTTTTGTAAATCATCAGCAGTCTCAAAGGTTGAGAACAATTTAACAAAGTTAATCTGATCCAGAATAGCATTCTGACCCGTATCACTAAAAAAAGACTTGAAATAGTTGGATGCTTCCTCCTTGATAGCCTATTGTCTCGAGCGGATTACCTCTTTTTCATATTTAATCTCCCATATATATTTTTTATTCCTCCTGAAGCTTGCAAATCGGTCAAAAAACTTTGTATTATTATCTCCACTTTTTATCCAGATGGCCCTAATTTTCTGGCACCACCTTTCTTCCTCTTCCAGTAATATTTTCTTTCTCTCCCTCTCAAGAGTAGACAGAGTTTGGGTCATGTCGTCCAAATTAGCTCCCAACGACAGTTGTGTGTGATATAGTTCAATCTTCTCTTTTATCCTTGCCAATGCCAATTGATTCTGCTGTCATTTTCTCTTGGCCCATTCCTTAACTCTAGTTTTTAAAAGAGACAATCTCTCAACTAGTCTCCTTTGTGCATTGTTTACAAATTGCATATGAGGATCATGCCAAAATTCCTTAACCATCTCCGTAAAGGAGGGCTCATTCATCCAACCCGCATTGAATTTAAAGGGGTAGGCTATCGCCGGTATATTGTCCCCGAACTCTAGAAAGATAGGAGCATGATCAGACAGGTAAGGGTATTCAACCCATGATCTATGTCTTGAAAAAGATGCCAAAAGATCCTTTGCAACATAAAAGTGGTCAAGTCACTTAGCAATACTGTCATGGTCTGTTCTGTCATTCCTCCATGTAGGCATATACATAGGTGGGGCAACATCCACTAGATTGTGCCTAATAAAAAATGATTTAAAATACCCTTCCATAGGATTGTCCTATGCAGTTGGACCCCACACCTCCTCCTTAGAAGTTGTAAATTTCATGTCACCATCGATAATTAGATATTTGTGTGATAATACACCTTATGTGTCCAGAGAATTCCAAAATGCTTTACACTCCTGACAAGGCCCGTAAACATTTAGTAGCGTTAACTTCCTGTTGTTGAAAATGGAAGTCCCTGACAAAAAAATCCCACCGCTACTAAGAAAAGGATTGAGATCAAAATAAGTAGGATCCCAAGATGCTAAGATTCCACCAGAACTCCCCACAGAGCTGACAGTCACAATCATCCAATCCAGTTTTAATTTGTTGAAAAATAACCTTGCTTTATCCCCTGCAACCAAAGTCTCTTGGAGAAAGATTATGTTTGGATTTGTTTTTGATAACAATCTATGAAGGGAGGCTAGTTTTAGGGGTCCTCCTACCCCTCTTATATTTAGAGATAGCAGGATCATGATTTATCTCTGGCCAGGGATTTCATGCCTCTAAGCGCCCCTAAATCAGTGACAGTAACAGGTAAAGTATCAACATGAGAATTTCTAGCCCCTGCCTTATGTTAGGCACTTCTTGTTTTAATGGGGGAGACTTTAAAACCTAGTCCCCTAGACCACGCAAGTTCGATAGTAGTGTTCCCCCCTTTCCCCTGTGTAAATATAGAACCTCCTTTTATACTTGGACTTGTCACAAGGTGAGTTCCCAAAAAGGAAGGTAGTGGGATGGGGTTAGACGGCTGGACAGGGGGAGGGATCAGATCTGATATCATATGATCCAGAACAGAGTCATTTATGATCGATTGTCTGAAACCTAGGAGGGAAGCATCAGTAAATATAATCCCTAACGAGTTGGAAAGTGTAGAGGAGGTCCTAAGGGGAACTTCGCCAGATTCCACAACTAAGTCCCCACCTAAAATAGTGTCACCAGACTATGGATGGGTAGACTTGTCGGCATCATTAATCTCCCTTAAGGACTGACCAGGGAAGAGTATAGAATTTAAGTGGTGACATTCTAAAACAGACAAAGAATTGTAAAGTTGAGGGTAGTAGTTTTTCAACCTACAAATAAAGGAAGTATCTAGCGCCAATGGACTATCCTCAGAGCTAAGGCCAGGGTATGACAAGATATCAGGATCATCCTCCATCGACGAGACCGAATCACCCAGCATATCGTCTAAGGAGTTGTCTTTAGCTAGAGCACCGAAAATGTTAGTACATTCCTTTCTTAAATGACCAGTTCACCTGTAATAGGTACATCTGAAAGGGATCCCCAAATAATCTAAGGATTGAACAAAAACCAGTCCTTGCCACTCAATCTCTAGTACTTCTAGTAACCCCGCATGCACATCAACTTCTACTAAATTTTTCGCCATTTTCCTGTCAGTAGAGCTCAAAGAGGCCGCTTCCACACTTATATAGAGTTTGATAGAATTCCCAATCACCTCTAGAGCCTTTTGGTTCCATAACTGTAGTGGCAAGCTCGGTAGAAGTACCCACATATGTCTTATGCTAAAATACTCAGTCATTGGGTTAAAACCTAGCTGCCACCTTTTTAACATGATATTCCCCCCATCATATGTCCAGAACCTTGACAGTATTGATTCACTATCTTCTGGCTTCTTAAAATCAAACCCCATCTAGCCCCTGGGAAGCAAAAGCACTTCTGGAGTGTATCCAACCAGAGGTTCCCAAAACCTCTGAACCCAATGCTCAATCGGCGTTTTACAGCAAGAATGATAATCAAATCTTCCAACTAGAACACACATAGCTAAAGTACAAGACTCCTCTAGCCAACATCCATACCTAAAACCAGTCGCCTCCTAGTTCTCTTCGGTTTCCAGACTTTGGTTATGTGTTTTCCCCTGGGAGGATGATCTTCACTTGTGTTTCTACAACCAGACACACCAAAAGTATCAGGTACTTCCTTCAAAGGTTCCCTTAACCCCACACTTATTCCCTATAAAAACTTGGCTATAGGAGGCTCTGTCGAAAACCTAGATACTAGCCCTTCAAGTTGATTTGGCAAACTATTATCCACAGCATTTCCTTCATAATGCACTAAAAGATCCACCTTATGTGAAGACCCCGCATTAACAGTAGCATTAAATTGTGGGTTAATGCCATCTCTAAGGTGGTGAAAGGAGGTGTTACGTTAGTTGATCTCGTCAATCGAAGCAAATAATCCAAACCGTTCCCATAATTCTTTGCCCACTTCACTCATCATGGCACTGACTTCATTCTCCATCATAGGGCACCTAGACGACGAAGAAGCTCCCAACACAAACAAAACTTACAGAAGTGACCACTCCCTGGTCGCATCATCATTAATGGTCCGAGAATCCATAAGTAGTTTTAATAATGGTCATAGATATCACTAAATGTCGTAGTCAATGTGGCAGGTTATAGTATCGATACATCTCCTCCAGAGTTTGTTTGGAGCACGGGAAACTAGGGTAAAAGTTGGAAACAGTGAAAAAGGAGAGACTCTTGTCAATAAAAACCTACTAATCTCCAAGCGACCCCCAAGAGTACCTATAGTAGTACTCCTGGCATAGAAACTAGAAAAAATCGCTCAAGATCCATTTAGAAGGCTCTAAAATAAAATGCTAGTCTTCCTAAGCCATGCTAAACATCCCCTAAGACTCATAGTGTTCTGCTATTCTTGAAACAGTACCAGGTTTCCACCATGAAACCTGCTTGTTGCTTAAAATTGAAATCTCATGTTCGTGCCCATCTCCCCAAAACCCTACTTCAATACTCGTTCAAACATTTTCTCCAATTTACACGGCTTGATATATCAATAATTATGAAAGGGATTCAATTTTTGACATTCCACAAGAAGCCCCCAATCATCAAACAACTTGGGAAGCCATGTTAATTATTATGGATACCTTACTTCGCTTCATAATCATTTATTCATTATAGGTATTATTGCATGTGCAATAAGCATAACGATTACACAACCATCCATTATTGATAAGTCAACAAATTTCTTTAGAATTTTCTTAACCCATCATAAAGAATAAAGAATATTGTTTTTCAATCATTTAGACCATACATAAATTTAAATGTATGAGACATAATTATTATGAATACTTTACTTTGGACCATATATAAATTTAAATATATAGCATATAATTATTAATTATTATAGATACCTTACTTTGCTTCATAATATTTTATACATTTTTTTATTATAAGTATTATTTCATGTACAATAAAAGTAACCATTACAATAAAAGTAACCATTACACAACCATCCATTATTCATAAGTCAACAAATTTAATTAGAATTTTCTTTAGGTATTTTGAATGCTTTGTTTAATACTATTTAACAAATTATTAAATATTATTTAATAGTTTTAATGTGTATAAAATTATTGAAAATGCTTTAAAAAAAAAGAATGTAATTAATTTAAATATTTATTTTTTCATTAAATAATTATAATAATAATTTAATTATAATAATAGTTTGGTGAATTAATAATTATAATAATAGTTTGGTGAATTAGTTTCAGTGGTTAAATTTAGTTGAGTTAGTTTGAATGATTAAATTGAAATTTAATCTAAAAAGTTTTAGAACCAATCATTCTTCCTAATTGTTTTTGTGTTATATACCTCATTAAATGTTCATAAGTTAGTTTGAATAATTAAATTGAAATTTAATCTAAAAAGTTTTAGAACTGATCATTCTTCTTAATTGTTTTTGTGTTATATATTTTTTTAAATGTTAATACGAAATTATATATCTTAATCAATACTAATGAACTTTTTTTTTCCAATAGAAAATTCTCTCGAAAATTATATTAAGTATAATTTCATTTACATCATCAAGAAAAACAAACATGTGGAGTAGTCCAAGCATATTAGCCAGTTGCTAAGATAGTATGTATTCAAAATACTATGACAGTTCTACAAAGCCTCCTCTAGGCAATAAATACATTAAGTGGTAATGTAGTACAAAGAGAATAACCGTGACAGTCAAAAAACAAAATAAATCCCATATTCTTAAGATTCTTCAAAGATGTCAAGATGGGTGAGACGATCAGCCTCCCCATCGCTCCAAGAATAAAAAGTTAATCTGCCTTCCAATTCTTGAAGCGCCAGTTTGGAAAGATGGTTAGCCTCTTTGTTGAAGGTCATGTATATATGATGGAAACTGATATCCTGGAAAGTATTAATAAGTTCTCTAGTTTTTTGTTTACATCCATCAAGGTCTATCGCCTACAGATTTCCTTTATGATTTAACCAATTTATAATAACCTGAGAGTCACCAAGAACTTGAATTTTTTGAATCGACCACAAGGAAGCAATAGTAAGTGTGGCCCACATGCCCATGAGCTCTGCCTTTGTGTTTGTTCCAAATCCACAATTAATATGCCACTTAATAAACTTTTCATCCAAAGTTTTGATGATTCCTCCAGCACCGCAGCATTTTCCATTTGATAATGTTGTTCCATCAAAGTATGCAGTAGAACCTTCTTCACTGTGCGAAAAATTGCAGACTCTGCTTGGAATAAATTTCTGAGAGGATGGTCACCAAGTAAATGATCCTAAAATCCTATGTGCCACAGCAATGTGAGAAGGGGATAAATTTTCAAATAAAGTTTTATTTCTCTCAGTCCAGATGTGCCAACAGGTGTGTGCCACTAGACTCATCGGAGCAACATTAACCTTAGTCCCAATAGAAAGGCATTCAGAAACTGAATTACCATTCCAGAAACTTTTAAAATTGAGAAGGTATTGTAATTTAGTCCAAACAGCTTTTGTAAATGGGCAATGTATGAGCAAGTGATCGATATCTTAAGAGTCTGTCTCGCAAAGCATGAAAATTCCTAGACCTTCCCATCCTCTGCATTGAAGAATATCCTAGGTCAATACCTTGTGGTTCCCGGCTAGCCAAATAAACAATTTTAATTTTAATGGGATATTCCACTTCCATAGTTTCAAATTCCATCCATCCACCTTCGGATAATCCAAAGTTGAAATTAGTGCATTATATACATTCTTGACTAACAGGATTCTAGATGAATCTCCCCCGATCCATGCTAAGGTATCCATTGTATTCTGAAGCTTGGTGCCTGCGCCAAGGAGTGCTCTATGGTAACAATCCCATTCGGTTGCTAGACTTTTATTCAACCCCATATCTTTGTTGCTAAGCCAATATTCTTTGATAGTGTCCACACTGTTTGGTAAGTTGACATGAGCAAGAGAAGATTTCCTAATTGAATTAAGATGAGAAATCAGAGGATCCGAGAGGAAGGATAGGCTTCCCATACCAATAATTTGATCCCTTCCAATAGATACAAGATGGCCCGACCTCGGGTTCCAACATATCCAATGCAGTATCAAATGTGTAAAACTAGTAAGGCTATTCCAAATACGAGAGGCTCTCGGGTGCTTATGGGATGGTCACCTGTACCAGCTGATCACAGAGATGTTGCTCAGATATTTATCAAGAAGAATTCTATGCCAGATTCCATCATGTGAGAGTAATCTCCAAAGAGTATTGACCACTAGAGCCGAATTGAAATGGGATAGGTCTCGGAGCCCCCATCCACCACATTTCTTTGGTCAGGATAATAAGTCCCATCTATAGAGATGAATATGGTGATTAGTCTTGCTGCCACTCCAAAGAAAATCAAACATTATCTTTTGAATTTTGTTTAATATTGTGCATGGAAGAAGCTGCATGGACATCCAGTATACAGGCTGGCTTTCCAAAACTGATTTTACCAATACAAGCCGACCACCTAAAGAAAGTCAGTTGTTACACCATAGCCCGATCTTGCGCTCTAGTTTAGTCACAAGCCAGTACCAGTCTTCTTTCTTGGAGGGTCTGGTTTTTAAATAGTACCCAAGATACTTGAAACATGTAGACAATTCAATAAAGGAGTAAGGAAGAATCTCATTTAGTGTGTTCAAATCAGAATCTAAAAGCCCCGCAAAATGTACAGTAGTTTTTGTATTGTTGATCATTAGGCTCGTTGCCAAGCAGAAATTCTGAAGAATAGTGGTAATCACCCTCCACTCATTTATATTTTCCTTTGACATGATAATGATATCGTTCACAAATAGAAGATGAACTACTTTGATCAATTTGGATACTTTAATGTTTGAGATTGTACCATCAGATATACTATTTTTTAACAAGAGGTTGAGCCCTTCCATAGCCAAAATAAACAATAAAGGTGATAGGGGACATCCTTGTCGAAGTCCCCTACCACTTTTGAAGAAGTTCGTTGCCTCACCATTGAGCAGAATAGTGAAAGTGGAGGTGGTTACACAACTCATAATCCAGTTGGATAAAGGAATGCCAAAACCCACTGTAATGAGAATCAATCTCAAATAGTCCCAGTCTATGCAATCGTAGGCTTTCCTCAAATCTATTTTCATTACCAAGGATTTTAATTTCTTTTTATGTATGCTATGTAGACTTTCATGAGTCATTCCAATAGCGTATGGTATCCTTCTGCCCTGGAGGAAACCCAGTTGTTCTGCTGACAAGAAGCTTGACAAAGTTGGTTTTATTCTATTTGCAATCACTTTTGAAATCATCTTATAACAGAAGTTGCAGAGTGAAATTGGTCGGAAATCATCAAAAGACACAAGTTTTTTTTTCTTTGGAATAAGGGCAAGGAAAGTAGAATTCATTCCTCCTCTGATGTTACCTTTCATTCTTGAATCTTCAACTACCTCAAGGAGTTCTGCCCCAACAAGATCAATAAATACAATGAAGAATTCAGTGATCCATCCATCTGGTTCCATGCTCTTTTCTCTTTTAAAAAGTGGTAACATATCCTTCAATTCCTTCAAAGTAACCAGATTGAAAAGGGAGTTGGCATCCTCAACACTCACCATTCTAGGGAAGAGGCTTGCAATCTTGACTTTTTCATTTATATTAGCATTGGTTTGGGCCTTAAAGAAATGGCTATAGTAAGTCATTTCTTCATCCTTTATCACTCCCTGGTCAGTGATGATATTGCCATCTTTGTCCAAGATTTCCCAGACATGTTTCTGATTCCTATTATGAATAGCCAGCTTGTGGAAGAACCTGGTATTATTATTCCCGCATCTAATCCATGTCACTCTGCTACGGAGTCTCTAGGCTTCCTCCTTTTCACCCAGAATTTTGTTTCTTTTGATCTCCAGTTCCTTTATGATCTGTGCCTTTTCTCGATGTGCAAAATTCCCAAAGAAATATACCAAACTTTCATTAAGTTTGCGTTCTAGTTGCTCCAGGATGGCCTTATCTCTCTTTTTTACTTCCTTTAACCATATTTTTGTTTATAGCTTGAGTTCCTTTAATTTCCAAACTAAACGACATTGTATATCGCTTTCAAATTGAAAACGAGGGTCTTTCCACACTTTGTTTACCAGAGTCATATAGTCCTCATCTTGAAGCCAATTAGCATTGAACTTAAATGGGTAAGCCTTTAAATATGGAGGAAGTTACAGTTGTAAGAGGATGGGAGCGTGATCATATGTGAAGGGATATTCCACCCATGAACGGGAAAAACCCACAGTCTCCAGTAAATCTTCAAATACCAAGTATCTGTCCAGGCGTCGCGCTAAGGCTTCATGACCTGTTTGGCCATTACGCCAAGTTGGAACCACTTTAGTTGGCTTTACATCAATTAACTTTTTTGATAGGAATAACTTCTTGTAGTAATCTTCTGATAGCCCAGGAACAAAGGAGCCACCCCAGTTCTCATCTGAAGAAAGGATGGTATTTAAGTCGCCGGCGATAATCAGGTTCTGGAAAGAGAGGATTCCACTGTCTGCCAGCAAGCTCCAAAACTTTTTTCGATCTACACACGGACCATATACATTTAGAAGAGATAAATCGCGATGTGTTTTTTCATCCCTGCCTTTTAAAAGAATCCCCCCAATAGTAAGAGAGGGAGCTAAATCAAAAAGATTCGGATCCCATGAAACTAGTAAACCGCCCAAGTTACCGACGACACTGACTGCACTCGATACCCAAGTAGGACGTAAAATTTAAATAAAATCTCTAGCCTTTTGTGTAGTTGTTAAAGTTTCTTGTAGAAATACAATTTCAGGATGAGTCTAGTCTAGCAATCTACGTACCCAGGCCGTTTTGAGGGTGCCTCCAACCCCTCGAATATTTAGAAAAAGCAATATACTATTTATGAAATGTTAAAATTACCCACAAAAAATTTCTTAAANATATATATATATATATATATATATATATATATATATATATATATATAACTTTTTAATTAAATATTGAAATAACTTTAATTTAATTTAATTTCAATATCAAATACAAAAAACTTTTAACTTTAAATATTTCTAACCTTTTAATTAAATATTGAAATAACATAATTTAATTTAATTTCATCATCAAATATCAAATACTTTTAACTTTAAATATTACTAATTTTTTAATTAATTAAAAATTGAAATAACATAATTTAATTTAATTTCAACATCAAATATCAAAAACTTTTAACTTTAAATATTTCTAACTTTTTAATTAATTAAAAATTGAAATAACATAATTTAATTTAATTTCAACATCAAATATAAAAACTTTTAACTTTAAATATTACTAAATTTTTAATTAAATATTGAAATAACATAATTTAATATAATTTCAACCTCGAATATCAAAAACTTTTTAATATTTCTAACTTTTTAATTAATTAAAAATTGAAATAACATAATTTACTTTAATTTCAACATCAAATATAAAAACTTTTAACTTTAAATATTACTAAATTTTTAATTAAATATTGAAATAACATAATTTAATATAATTTCAACCTCGAATATCAAAAACTTTTAATTTTCTATCCATTATACAAGCAATATCTCTAACTTTAAATATTACTAACCTTTTAATTAAATATTAAAATAACTTTAATTTAATTTCAAATATATATATTAGACCATCAATATCTCGTTCGATATACCCATCTTGTTAGATATTTTGTAAAATTGAGATATGTCAAAAATTCAAAATAATGTTAATCTGCGAATCTCAAAAGAACTTGGAGGCTTGAGAAAGCAAATGAATGTAGAAATGAAATGGCACCTTTTAATAAATTATTGTATGGTTTTGTTGATGTGGAGAATCTCATTTCATATAAAAATGTTTACGGGACATATTGACATATTGCTTTTAGTTTTTAATGTCAAAAGTTTAACCCATTGTCCTTCCTTGAATATGTGTCTAATTCTATTTGTTTTTCCCAAAGGTTTGAAACCATAAAAATCATTGCACGATGTGAATTTTCCACGTGTCATCTCCTAAACAAAGAAGTATTCATATGCCCACATAATATCTTGTATTTCTAACCTTTAATGTAACACAAAAGAGCATAACTTATTTACTACACATTGTTATTATTCTCCTTTTCTAATATAATATAGACTTCATTGTTAGGAAAGGTCAAGGTGGAGACCACACAATCTTCATATATACTCACAAAGTGGAAATACTTTACATTTGGGAGGCACACAATCTTCCAAATATGCTCACAGAAAGTGAATACACTTTAAATTGGTTTAGGACATTTTTTTATTATATTGTTTGAGTTTTGATTTTTTTTCAAAATGGTAAAATCTATGATAATTTAATTTCAATTAATAGAATATTAATTAATAGTGAGGATAATTATTATTGGTTGTTATTTAAAAATGTGAGTTGATTCATTATTGTTATTTAAGGAAAATTATGCTATTTGAAATAATTTATTGGTAGTTTATAAGAGAGCAGATTTTTACTCATGCTAGATGCTTATGGGTTTTGAGTCGTTAACCTATTTCCTTATGTTTAAAGAAGACGAGCTCTTAGCTAATTAGAAGCAACTTTAGCTCCTACTCCGGGACCAAAAGGCGGTTTCATCCTAGACGATATCCACAAGAAAGCCAATTTCTCTTGTGGTTGTCACCGATGCTACTTCTAGTGGGGTCATGTGTTTTCTAGTAACATGTAGACTTAATCTTATACATGAAACCAAATACCACCCTCTATATACAATCTTATCAACCTTCTCAAATAATTGTTATCCTCTCCACCCAAATTCAATTCTCACAAGTGACATGTTAAGCTCTTAACAAGTATATTATTGTAATGGATTCAAGCCCTTGGCCTTGTTTCCTAAAGATTCTAGGATTTACCTTGATACCATCCTTGAAATATTATAACCTAAGTTAAAATATTATAACCTAAATATTATGCATTTAACGTATACCTAACCTAAGTTTAAGCTTTAAATGGGTAATAACCAATATGATATCACTTCAAGTAAACAAATTGTGATTAAATGATTACATGATTAAATCAAAGTTTATTGACTATGTAAATATGTAAATATAAGTATAAAGCATCATAAAGTTATGTCTCCACATTGATATGGATAATTGGTTAATTATTACAATTTAGAATGGAAAATAAATTGATGATGATGATTAACATCCATTGAGATTGATTTGGTTTACCGGACCTTAAGAGGGTAAGAGATTACTTGCAATTCTTTAGAATTTTGTTTCTGTGCTAAAAAAGCATTAAGAGAAGATTTCCAAGATCACCATAGTTTTGTTGAGTTAAAAGATTAGGAAGGTTGGTAGTGTGACAAATATTTTGAAATTGAGATTTAATATGGGTATAGGTTGGACAATCTAAGAGAATGTGTTTTTCATCTTCGACCTTCTTAGTGTCACAAAGGTGACACACTCTTTCATCCCATGGTGTTTTAGGAATTGACCAATGCCGAGTTTCTCTATGGAGCTCGTGAGAATTTGTCTGTATCTTAGCAAGACTTATTTTTTTCTTTACACTTGTCAAAACAAAGAGAAAATTTTGATCTTCTAGATTAGGGTTGATTAAATCCTTATAATACCTTAATTTTATTTTTTCCTTTAACTCTTTATCACACCACATTTTCTCCTTAAATTTTTATTGTAATGATATTTTTAATAGTATCCTTATTCTACAAAATCATGTTTTCCATGATTCCCCAATAGCTTAGCCAAGACTGGGCATCTTTATGCCATCCTTGCTTGAGTTGAAGGTGGTTACGACTAGATTTTGAAGCAATGTTAGGAAGCCTCTTGTCTTCCATGTTGTTTAACTTGTTCTTATACGTTAGGTATCTAGTCATAGTCATGCTCTCAATGGGGGAAAGGATTGCCTCTAAGAGGAGGATGGGATAGGGCATATTTCCTTTAATTTTGAAATTATAGGTTATTAAATTCTTTTGTATTTTCTCTATTTTTCTCCAAGATTCACGAGAGATATTATACCCCCAGATTTTGCATCCATATATAATAACGTGCGTAACAAGAGTCTCAAAGAGGATTTTATTCTTATCCCATATCCAAAGATCGACTGATTTATAATTGTTTCCAGCCCATAATTATCAATAAGATTTCCATCCCCCAATAATCCTTTTTTCAATACTATAATTCCAGTTGAGCTTGTGGTGAATATAGATTCCAAGATATTTGTATGAAGTATCTCCCTCCAAGTTGTTGTCATATAAAAATGTATCATAAGTGATCTTATTAAATTTAATGATCATGGCCTTAGTCTTGTCAGTATTAACAGTGATACCCATATTGGAGAAAAAATCCTTGAGGATTCTTAGTTGGTTTTCGAGATCATGGGGAATCCTCGCCATAAGAATGATATCATCAACATAAAGAAGAAGAATGATGATTATACCAGTGAGAGTAGGGCCGACACAACTTGCTTCTTCCAAGAAACATTCTAACTTGTCATTGGATATGCCAAAAAGGGTAGGGGACAAGGGACAACCTTGCTTGACTCCAATACTATAGTTAATCTCTTTCGACCAGCCCTCAATGTTCTTAAACTTGGAAATAATGTTCTCATATAGCCTTATTTCAACAGCCCTCAACTCGAAAGGAACTTTTATCTCTTCCAACATATTCCAAAGGTTTTTCCTAGGGACCGTACCAACGCTTTTCTAAAGTCAACAAAATAAAACAAAAAAGATTAGTTTTAGTATTGCATAACTCCTATGCAATGATCCTAAAGGTAACAAGATGGTCCACAGTTGAATGATATATCATAAACCTAAACTATCCTTTATCTCTTTTACCTTGACTTTCTAGCGAAAGTCTAATCTTCTTTTCCAAAATAATTCCATAAAGCTTGGCTAAAATAGGGCTAATCATAATGGTCCTATAATTAGAGAGAATGTTTCTATCCCCATTTTTAAAAATGGGAACAATGAGGCTTTGCATCCAGGGTTTAGGGAAGCCCTGCTTGACTGCTAAATTAAAGAGCTTGTGTATGTGAGGGATGAGGATAGACCCTTTGATTTTAAAATTTTCATCTTGGTAGCCTTCAATGTACTTAGCTTTCCCATTTGCAAGTCGCTTAACCTCGAACTCTATGTCATCCAAAGAAAAAACTTCATCCTCTGTGGAGACAATAGGAATGGTGTCCATGGCATTAGAGAACTCGTAAAGTCTTTTACGATAGGAATTACTTTCTCTTAAGGGAATCATATTATTTTATTTAGTATTACAGATTAGAATTTTCCTCCAAATTTTTTTAGGATCGAGCTTAGATAGTTTTGAAAGTTGCTCTTGCCTTATATTGATATAGTACCTTTTTTCCCTTTTAATTAGGGATTTGTACGTATTGATCTTATCAAGTTTTAAGGACTCATTAGAAGCATCCCTAATTTCTTTCCTAGCAATTTTACATTCTTTATCATACCAAGGGTTCTTTTTTCTATTATTCTTTTTACAGGACACCTCGAAAGAGAACTTGTTAATAGAAGTGGAAAGGGTAGTTGTAAAATTATGATAGAGGTCTTCAATGTTTTCCTTATAAGTTAGGAGATGTAATTCACTATTCAAATCCTTTAAGAAAAGGTCAAATTTACTTTTGTCAAAGAGAAGTTTCCTTTGATTGTTATAATTCTCTTCAATGGAGCTCTTGTGCATGGCAAAGTTTAGAGTTAGGGTTAAAGTTCTATGATCAGAGTCAGTTTCATGGTCATTTAAAAGGTCAAGAGTTACTATTTGGATGGAAACGGGGATATCAGATATCATATAGTCTGCGCCACTACTACCTAGCCCATTAATACAAGTCATCTGGTTGGAGTTTGGCCACTTCATTACTTTATTGCAAATGATTAAGTCTTGAGGGATGCAAATCTTAATCATCTTAGCACCAAACAAATCCTCAGTTAGGTCTTCAGAGCTTCTTTTGTAGCTATTAGCTAGGACAAGGTCCTCATCTATCCATAAAGGATTATGGTTGGAATCATTGCTTAAAAGAGTAGCTTGGTTAGTTGTAGTCCTAACATTAAAGTCTCCTAGTAGAAGGATATTACCTTCATTTTCAAACTATAAATATCTTGTTCTAAATTATTATGGGGACAATTGTTATCTAGATTGTTTTTCTTACAAAAAGTAGAATTAATAGGTGCAAAATAGCAAATTTCTATATACATCTTCTAAGCATTGATGTCTAAAATTTCTATCCAAATGTACTGATTGAGAGGATTGATCTTATGAAGTTGAATGTGAAGATAAATGGTCTTTCTAATATAACAAGATATGCCTCCTATCCCTCTATGGTGGGACTGTTTTTTCCATGGCGACCACAAGACAAATCCTTCTATGTTAGGGACCTTAGACTCTTCATGCTCCCAAGTTTCAACTAGACAAAAAATATCAATATCACTCGGGATCCAACTTATCATAGGACCTTTGCGCCATGGAAATCCATGACACTTCCAAAAAAGGATCCCGAGTGTACCAAATTCCTATTTATTATTATCCTTCCGGTTTATGTCCCTAACAAAGCTTTTTTGTTTCTAATTATTTCCCACTTTCCCTATTTCTTGGATTCTTTTACCTTTTAAACTTACTTCCTTAATTCAACTTGGTCTTCGGGAATGAGGTCTTCATTTATAAATATTCCTGACCCTTTTAAATCGAAGATTTACTAAGTATAATATATTTATGGTCATTACAACTTACTTTGACACAGGTCAACTTTTTTTTATGATCAATTATTTTTCCTAACCTCTTTGCTTCTATGAGTTAAGTTGTTTCAATTTGTGATTTATTTTTTAATTCTTCTTTTACTATTGCTAGCGTATCTTCCTCTTGTTGTTCTTTTATACCAAAAATTATGAGGTTCAATGATCTTTTATTATGCTCATGGTCCAGTTCAATTAGCTTATTCATTTCCCCTTTGATGAGTTTGAAATCCATTTTGTTTCTAGATTACTAAGGGTCAAATTGTTGGTCATATTTTCTTCTAGCTCTTTAATCCTATCTCTCAAGTTATGATTTTCTTTAACCTCTCCTTCTTGGGTTGATTGTTTTTGCTTTTCCATTTCTTGAATCGTATCCTCCATTATCTGCAATTGACTCTTGAACCCTAACAATCTATCCTCTATCTAAGTTTGAATCATATCTTTGAAGACTCTGATTTTTTTTATCAAGCATTGTCTCTATCTCTATTTGGAGTTTGACGTATCTTTCTTCACTCCTTTTTTCTAATGATTCTAACTATATTTGGAGTTTGGCATCTTTTTCTTCTCTCCTTTTTTCTAATGATTCCATATATTTGTAAAGATTGTCTAGGGTGACTTTGGGGGGACTCTCCCTGACATGATGCATTTTTGGAATAGGTGGTCGAGTGTTCATATTGAAAAGAAGAGAAAATAAGTAACAATTGTTATTTTGGATTGAATTTAAAAATGGAAAATATTTTTTTAATTGATAAGATTATAATAATTATTATATATATAATTAATTTTTACTTATTAAACTTTATATA
>ML780932.1:323391-350555 GCA_009831015.1 Picea engelmannii
CCTAGCTAGTTTATTTCCATTCTGTCTGTAAGCATATTTCAGTCATTTGTTATTAATGAAATGAAGTCTTATTTCCGCTGCATCTCTGCGTTTATGTGTATTTCTGTATTTCATTGTGTTCCTACATAAATCTGGATCAATTTTATTTTTTGTTTATTTAGAAGGAAATATAACAACAAAAAATAATAATAATATATTAATTTAGATTTCTTTTATTGTCTAGTGTAAAGTTAACAATTTATTTTATTTCCTAGACAAGTTTATTCTAGGGTTTATGCTTAATTGTTGATTTCTAACCCCAAGGAGACAAAATGGCCCTATAAAAAGGAGTTTCAAGGTGTTATCTAATGTTTTGTGGGCTGATTTAAGGCAATTCTCAAATCTAGAAATTAAATTGTAGCAATAAAAATCAGATTTGGTGAAACCCAAAGGCTAGGGTTTGGTGCTTCAAGGTGTATTCTTACTCATACCTAGCCTCTACTCCATTTATAGATTATTTATAAAAGTTTATATTACATTTCTAGTGGTGAATTTGATCTCTAATGTGCTAAAAATTGTTTATCATTTACTTAGAGGTTCATTTGGTGAATTCAAGTGCTAACTTGTGAAAACCTAGGGGGATTCACAATCTATATTACAAGTTCTTGTTTATTTAATGCTTATATTTGTTTCTAACACTTGTTTGGTTGTTATTGCATAGAATATCTCTTGCACAAGTGGAAACAGCGAAGACGTCTTTCTCTCTTGTGCTTAATCTCTCTCTCTTGGATGGTCTTCTCATGATGTGAATCTAAAATTTCTACGTTTTTATTCATAAAACAAATTTAGAAGTGGAAGGATAGACCTAAACTTGTCCTCTATTAACATATAAGCAAGTGGTAAATACAAGAACACAATACACCCTTGATTTATGCTAAATGTCTTCACTCTTTGTGCCCTAAAGCAGCTTAAAAGTGGTTCTAACCTCTTGAAAGTTTTATTTGTTGAGTGATAGACTTACATGCAAATATCAAATTGCTAATATTTTTTATCTCACGCATCAGATTTGAAACACACATCCACTAGCTCCTAACCTTTTATTTCAAGTGGATATACTTTTGGTTCATGTTATTGTTTTAGTTGTATATATTTAAAGTATTGTAATCACTTATTGGAATCCTTGTGCATGGTCGTGTTACATATAT
The DNA here is from genome assembly GCA_009831015.1 of Picea engelmannii. Taxonomy (NCBI): domain Eukaryota; kingdom Viridiplantae; phylum Streptophyta; class Pinopsida; order Pinales; family Pinaceae; genus Picea; species Picea engelmannii. Next base: position 324,576 of record ML780932.1, read on the forward strand.
TTTGGATTCATTAAATTAAATCATATGCTTGCATGGTTATAATTCATTTGAAGAGGTTTAATTATTCAAATATGGATACCCCTAGTGGCTTCTAGGATTTGGCCTAAAGTGTAGGGGAACATGTACTGAGGTGACAATGGTGCACTTTCCATCTCATTTCCCCAGTTATCACCTCTATTAAGAATTTTAAAAGGGTGCTAGTTCAAGCGGTAACACGAAGCACCTTACAGAATCCATGTGCCTCTTTGTAATCCATATATGGGTATTGATATTCACACAAAGAAAAACAATGTTGCAAGTCCCAATATAAACTATGAGCTTGTCTATTAGACAATCTCTGCCACCAAGATATGAGCCAAGAGGGATAGAGTAGGGTAAGAAAGAGACAAAAATACAACTTCTAGAACATAGATAAAACAACCAACCCCAAGCATCAATGTAACATCTCGCTCTTGCACGCACCTGATGTGACTTATTCTTTGAGGACACTTGTGTGTAAGTGATTTGGTTCATTATATGATTGTTTGTTACGCTTATGGATTCTAATGATGAGATTGTGGATTATGATGTTATGTTATGTTATTTATGTATAGATTGGTGCTATTTATTGGTTTCTTTTGAGTGTGTAGGACTCTTGACAGATTGAGGATGTTGATGGCATCGATGGACCTCCTTGGACTCTGGATTGAGTCGAGGAGTGGACTGTATATGGTTTGGGTATTTATGTTTATGCATATGTGACCTATGATCAGGTATATTATGATGTTGTTTATGGATCGTTGACATGTTTCGTTGATGGATGCAGACTGACGATTGCTTGCTAATCATACTCACATTAGGAGTAAAGGGGCCATGCATGAAAACCAGAGATATTGAGGGAGAGGTGTGGCAGTAGCCATGCCACAACCTACTAGCACTCTTGTCGTAGTTCGAATAGTAGGTTAACGATTACCTAGTTCGAGATATCCACGATGCCATGAGGGCAGACTAAGATAGTCGCTCATGAAGGTTTTAAGGGGCGTGCAATAACGCAGGGTCCTTATTCCTTAGAGGCCCTTAGTCTCCCACAAGGTATCCTGATGGAGTATTGACTACAAGGGTGATCCAGGTGAATATTAGTGGCCACCCACCTTTTCCAAATGGCTCAAAACAGTTTTCTGGCCATTTTGGCAATTTACTATTTTTAGCAGGTTTTAACTTACGGGCCCATTTTGAGGGCCTAAATGAATTTTTTTTCAATATAGAGGTTCTCAATGATATTTTAAGGCATTATTGAGCCCCCAAAATGAATCTCCTCGACGATACCTTTCCAACGAGCTATCACACGCATAAAACAGAGATCGTATGCAAAAGTTACGACCCCGGGAAGTTGATGCACCAACTTACCCAAACGGGGCCCACATGACTTTTGGCACTTCATCTCCTAGGGTTAGGTTTTTGGATGTCTAGGAATTTTGGCATTCCCGTCTATTGTAAAAATTCCTTCTGAACCTCATTGTAATCATCTTCTTGCGAATGCGAGTAGCTGTCACATCTCTTCTCAGAGATAAGTTGCCACCATTCTAGCGAGTCTTTCACTCTGTATTTTTACAGTCTCTGTACATTTCTTTCATTAATAGAAATCGTGTATTACTGTATCTCTATGTTTATGGTTGCATCTCTGATATATTTCTGTTATATTACTAGATATACGTGATATCTCTGTGCATTTCTTTATTATATCTCCGCTCTCATTTCGTGCCGAAAATAATCCGGATCAAAGGGTTGGACGTCTACCAAAATAAATCAAAGGCAAATGTAATCCTTGGAGCACGTAGTGCGTCTTGAAGGGCACATCGCATAAATGAAACATGAATAAAGGCGAGTGGCACCCTTGGAGCACGTAGTGCATCTTGAAGGGCACGTTGTGATTTTTAACACTGGTGAGTCAATGAACCTAGGTGCCTAGAAAACAATATTTTATTTTGACGTGATCAGCCTTAAAATAAATATTGTATGAGTAAGTTTATTAATTATAAAATTTCCCTTAAAAAAATCCTAAGCCTAGTTGAAATTAAATCCTAAGTCTAAATAAGGTATGAGGACTAAAAAATTAATTAATCAATTAATAAAAGGGGGATGAAGAAAAATCAAATTAAGAATTTAAATAACTTATCTAAGAATTAATTATTGTTTATGTGAAAGACATGCTAATTTAGAACTTAGATAAAAAGGGGAAATTAAATGCAAAAAGGAATGTGGAACATAGAAATGAATCTAGTCTAGAGAACTTTCCTAAATAAAACTCAACTAAGCTTTAAGAAATGTGTCAGTCATTAAAGGAAATTGAAGGAATAAAGGGGCAGAAAGGATCGCTTTTAGGAACACTTTTAGGTGGGTGAGGGAAATTGGAAATTAATTTAATTAAATAAATGAATTTTGGTGCAACTAAGGAATCGGGTGACAAGTGTATGGGGGGGAGTTTTTCCTAATTAATTTTTAATAAAAAGAATTTAACATGCATTTGGAAAATGGTCACTAAGAGAACTCTATAAAAGAAATGGCAGAGAAGATGAATGACTCATGACTGGTATGCGTAAGGTTATGCTGCCAAATTTTTCTTGACTGATTTTTCTTGTGGGATTTAGGATACCCAGCTCGAATTGAGAGTGGTAGCTCGACATTGCAAGGCGAGCTGGGAGATAGCCTTTCTCTGGTTTGTGTGTGTGGCCCCTTTTCGGCTCAGGGGGACTAAGGAAGAAGAAGAGTACCCCTAGCATTGGCTGGGAGGTACCGGTGAGGTCTCAGCGATTAGCAAGCGGGAGAAAGGAGGATCGCCAACAACTGAAGAACATCATGTTTAAAATTGCATTGTAAATTGGTTAAAGTATATGGATTTATATGTTAATGGAAATTGTAATGGACTTCCAGAACAAGACGTGTGTGAAATTTACTTATTCCGTTGATCTGATAATGACGAGGCCCGTGTTTATCATTTAAAACCTGTGTTTTTCCCTTCAAGATCATTGCGATCTGTATTTACCCTCAGCATTTGTAATGGGTTTTATCTGAAGTTTTCTAACTTCTGTGTTCACGCTAGGATCAAAGTGCCCATAAGTTTTCTCAGCCACAATTGTTGCTAGACAACAATTTGAGGGTTCTCTGCATTTTATTTTGTAGCCGAGCATCTCTTTTCCAGCTATAGATTTGCGTTCACCTCCTAAAGTCTGTGTTTTTTTAAATCATCTCTGAGATATTTGTCTCTGTGTTTTGTCACCCTCTCCAAACAAATATTATCTCTTCTTCCAAAATCATTTTCGCCCAGCCCCGTGATCGGTAAATTCCATATCTCGTGTGGGTAAGCCTCTTGGAGTTGTTCCCTTCTATGCATCGCTTCCTTCACAAGCAAATCGTTGGCTTAAAAATCTCTGCGTTTTTGGTCTCTTCTTATTATTTCTTTCCTCGACGCTCTGGGTGGAGAGAGCCCACACGTTTTTGATTCCTTACACTACATTATAATTTTGATAGTAATGCAGAGTCTAGTGTGAACCCAGTTGAACTATCCCAATGAATTTTCTCTCTCTGTACACCGCGAAAGGACCCTCAAAGGCCCAACGATTTCTCCCTTCCTTTATCCCAATCACGCCCCTCCCCCCGTATCCTTTTCCCTTGCACCTCTATCACCCTACTTGTCTTTATGGGTGTGGGTTATCTCGGTGTATATGCCTACGGTCTTTACTAAGGTCCTTTGCCCCCACCAAGCCTGTAGCTAGACCCTGAAAGTCTGTAGATGGAAAATTCGAGGGTACCTCCCCTAGATGCGAGCAAAAAGGTCTGGTAACTTCTGGCTTCGTGAGCCTGGATCGTGTACACCGTTGACTATTACCTAATAATTTATTGAGGCTCAACCACTAACTATGGCCCCCTTTAAATTCTGTGGTAATTGTGTTATTCTCTCAGAGACACCAACAACCAATATTAGTCATCGGGTCGAGAGTTTTTAGCAGTTTAAAAATTAATATTAAATTACATGTGTATCCAAGTTGTGTTTCTCGAGAGGTCCCATGGGATAGCACAATTGGTTAAGACGTGCGCACACTCTTCCAGTTTGGGGAGAGGTCACGAGTTCGAAACCTGTGTCCTTTGGGGCTATGAAGCTTTATCACTCCCATACCAGCCACTATGTGGGGAAGTATCTGGGGTGGGTTTCCAGCGCGGAATTTCAACATGGAAAAAAAAGTTGTGTTTCTCGAGGCGCTCTCTCTCCACTCCTTCAATGCTCAGAGTGCATTTACCTTTCATAACCTTTATTGTCAAACTAGCATCATCCTAGGATTTCTTACCTCGGTCACGGGATTTGGTCGAGTAATTTTATTGATGGGTTCCAATCGTTTTTATTCAAGATCGGGCTGGTATACCCTTGTAGATTATGACTTAATAAGATTAACATTACCCTTAGTGTTTTGGTAAAAAGTTAACGATTAAAATATTCAAATAGTAAAAGTATCATGATGATGAGGCATTGAGATATTATTACAATGTTGTGGTTTTGGATTCAAAACATTGCCATAATTGATCCCTTAGACTAATAAAGGATCAACCTAGTAATGCTTTTAGATCATTTCAATGCCTCGGTAGACTAAAATTGGGTCGATGGGATACTTGATGACAAGTAGTGTAGTGGTTTTACCTTTAAAATGCCTTAGATTTTAGTTTATGATTTATCTGTGAAGTTGGTGTTAGTCTTGCCAATCATGTTAAAATTACTAGAGTAGAGTTAGAGGTCTTGCAGCCCCTTCATTTCAAGGAATACCCTTTTGAATCCCGAATTAATTGAAAATGAAAGTCGACAAATAAATGATGACGTTGTAGCTTGAGTCTCCTAGCAAATTAATGTCTACTAATCATTCTCTAAGGTCCTTTTAAGTTTAGAGTGCATTATTTCTAGTATTTTATTAAATGGAATTGCGGAGACTTGTGGAAGGCTTGTTTTCAATCAAAAAGTTAAATAGTTTTGCTCCATTACTACCCCCCACATAATGGAGGTTTAGGATGATTCCAGTGTTGGATTTCTCAACTTGATGATAATGCTTTGGAATTCATGGCGAAATTGAAGATGAGTCCAATAATGTTGTTCTTGTCGTATGATGGTCTAGGGATCAATTTACCTTTGCGCAGTTTTACAAAATTTATTTATGAAGGTTAGAGGATGGATTTCTCTTACGCCTTTATTTTTAATGTGGTTGGATTACTTTTGTCATGTAGTTAGGAATTGATGATTACTGGTGCTCCTTGTAGTATAGTAGATGTTGATCTTGTGCCCCTAATTTAAAATAAAATTGATTAATTTGTGTATGATTAATGTAAAATATGTATGGTTATGTAATTATTTTTCCCTTGCGTAATGATTATTATTGATTGATTTATTTTCTCTTGCGCCTTGCAAAATAGAATCAAATTATCTGGCATCTTGAATTGTTGATGTGGAATAATGAATTAATGGAATTGAATCCTTGTGTGCACTGAATTACAATGTAATGTATGATGTTTAGATTTGGACTTCTTGCACAAGTGAATTTTATGTCATAAATGATAGTTAGATTTTGGACTTCTTGCGCAAATGGATTTTATGTCATAAATGATAGTTACAGATTTTAGACTTCTTGCGCAAATGGATTTTATGTAATAAATGACTTTTTAGAATTTTAGACTTCTTGTGCAAATAGATTTTATGTGATAAACGATGGTCTTAGATATTAGTACTCTAGCGTTTAATGAAAATTTATTATGATGGAAGACTACATTTGTGACTAGGCCCTGCGCCTCGAAAATAACTAATAAATGTGTGTGCCCTTGATTCAATATGTTCTATTATGTGTTATGTGACATATTACCCTTGTGCCTTGATTAATTGATGTTTAGGATTGATGGATCGATGTGATCGATGATCGTAGACTCTGTTGATTTAGCTAGTTTCTTGGATTGATTGTGTTAGTGGGATGTAGACACCTCCTTGTTCCTCAGAATAGTCACTAGCCTTGAGACCTTAAATGGTTAAAATAAATTGGAACCTGGGTTTGAGCGTTGCTTATGTTTCCTAGAGGTCCTAACCTTGCAGAGTAGGTTGGGCGGGTAGTATCTTATGTCATGTTATGATTATCTTTATGCTCCTTAAGTTAGTGTTATGTTATCTCATATTATCATGGTGTTATCTAATGATTATCCCGATGAAAGGAATTGAGCACTTTATGATTTGTAATGATTATGCGTCGTCATTTTTTATATGAATGCAATGATTATGGGATGCTAATTATTTGTGTTAATGCATCGATATGTGTATCGTTATTCATGGAAATCATGTGTCATCTTTATGTCACGAATTAATGATATTGTGTTATTATTGTTTCATTAATATATTGGATGATGTGTCAATGATGTTGTTATTAATTGTGATGTATATTCCTAACGAAAATAAATTATTTTACCTAGTGTACATTACTTTTGTGGTCGTAAAGGCGGGGTCATTACATATGGTATCAGAGCAGGTTCAACCCCATGACTTGGGATCATTACACCTTCCACTATTCAAACACTTGATTATAATTTATCACTAATTAATTTCAATTGCATTCATGCAGGTAATCATGGTTAGAGGATGTCGCGGAGGCAAATGACATGGTGCTAGGGGAGGAGGTGCAACGCCTCTAGTAGCATCCACGCCAAAGGGGTCTAACCCCCAAGGAGAAGAACAAGTCGTCGGGCATGAACAAATAGTTGTGGGGGATGTGGTTGGGTTGATGAGGTCCTTTAAGAGGATATCAGAGGCCTTGATTAGCCGTTTGGATAGAGATGATACCAGGGCACCAGTACCCCTTGAGGGTCCACCACGTGCCCCAGTCGATACTGGTAGCATTCACCGATAACTTGAGAAGGTCAAGTTTCCCAAGTTCTTGGGTGCCACAGACAGCGTAGACGTCGAGGCATGGTTGGAGAATATGGAAATGTTCTTTGCACTTCGCAGCTATACCTCCAACATGAAAGTCCACACAATGGTATTTCAGCTGAAGGGGAGCGCTCTTCTATGGTGGAAGATGCTCCTGCCATAACTAAACATGGCCATCGAAGGCATGTCACGGACGCTATTCGAGGAGCGGTTCCGGGAGAGGTATATGTCTGAGGAATTCATTGAGCGTCATCTCAATGAGTTCAATGCCTTATGACAGGGTGGTCATACAGTGCCCGAGTATGACGCCCATTTCATGGATCTTCTTAGGTACACTCCACATCTGAACACCAAGAAGCTCAAGGTCAACAATTTTGTGTTTGGCCTTAACATCAGCATTCGTATGAAGGTGAGGATATTAATTCCTCAGACGTTTCACATTGTTGCCCAGAAGGCCCTCATAACTAAGGAAGAGATTATCAGTGAGGGTCAGAGCAGGTCTCCAGCGAGACCGATGGGACATGTGACATCTGATGCACAGAAGGATCTGACACCAGCTAGACATCCATCGGGGTATCGAGGCACTACGAGAGGATCCATGTTCACGACACCAAGACGACCAGTGCCTCAGCAGTGGACTCCCTACAGAGGACCACAACACTAGCAACAACGTCGTCTGTAGCAGCAATAGGTCATGCTTGTTCAACAAAACAAACTAGGGCTACAGGCTAGAGGGCCATCAACTTCTACTTCGGGGACTAGGAGTACTGGAACAAAGACCAAATGTTGGACATGTGGAGAGCCACATTACCAATGTGATTTTTCAGTTGAGAGGGCCAAAGAAGTCGGGTCAACCAGGCACACTATCGTAGGATATTTGGGCAAGGCCCATCGGATTCATGCAGCGATGAATAACCACTAGGCCGAGCACCAGTCTACTGGGCTTGAGATGTCAGGTACCATCGTTGACTAGAACTTTAGTGTTTTGATAGATCCTTGTGCTACAGAGAGTTTTATTTCTGGTGCAGTGCTAAAAATAATTAAGGTAAAGGCAGTTGAATAGGACGGGTTTAGCTACGTGGAAATGTCTTCGGGAGCCAAGCAGAAGGTTGGAGGAAAGGTTACGGATTGTATCCTTAACCTAGGAGATTTTTTCATGAAGGTCAACCTGTACGTCATGATATTAGGATCTTATGACGTCGTAATCGGTGTGGACTGGTTGGAATCGCATGAGGCGATACTCAACTATAATACGAAATGATTAAGTTTGATTGATGATAAGGGATAGAGACGAGTGATTGTAGGAAGAAACCAAGGAGTTTCCCTAAGGTTCATCTCTTCCCTACAGGTACAAAAGAGAATGTGAAAGGGATGCAAGCTATATGCAATCCTTGCATTGAATGAAAAGGGTGTGGTGGAAGGACTAGAAAACCTTCCGGTAGTACGAGAATTTGCGAACGTATTTCTAGAGGAGTTACCAGGTTTTTCGCCTAAGAGGGAATTGGAACTTACCATCGACTTAAAACCTAGAACTGAACCGATAGTAAGAACACCTTATTGGATGTCGACCCCTGAGTTACAGGAGTTGAAAATGCAACTGAAGGAGTTGTTGGACCTAGGACTTATACGTCCAAGTGTGTCACCTTGGGGTGCGCCTGTTATTTTCATACGGAAGAAGGATGGGTGGTGGAGACTTTGCATTGACTATTGTCAATTGAACAAGCAACAATCAAGAACCAACATCCATTGCCAATAATAGACGATTTGTTTGATCAAATGAAGGGAATAGTGGTGTTTTCGAAGATCGACTTGAGATCAGGGTATCACCAGTTATGGATCAAGAAGGAAGACATTCCTAAGACCGCATTCAAGATGAGATTTGGACATTACGAGTTTTTCATTTTATCATTTGGATTGAAAAACGCCCTAGGGATATTCATGATCTTGATGAATGGGGTGTTTCGCGAATACTTGCAAGAGTTTGTTCAAGTATTCATTGACAATATTTTGATATATTCTCGGAAGATGAAAGAAAATGACAAACATTTATGCTTGGTACTACAGTGTTTATGAGAGAACAAGTTGTATGGGAAACTTTCGAAATGCTCTTTTTATCAATCGAAGATTCATTATTTAGGGCATGTCATCTCTAACGAAGGTATCTCTATGGATCCAGGGAAAGTAGAGGATATTATGGAATGTCCTCTGTCGACAAACATACTTGAAGTATGCAACTTCCTGGGTTTAGCGAGATATTATCGACGGTTCGTTGAAGGTTTTTCGAAGATAGAAAATCTGATTACGAAGTTGCAGAAGAAAAACAAGAAGTTTGTATGAACCGAGAAATGCACGGAAGCATTTCGAAGGCTTAAGGAGTTGTTGATGACAGCATCGATACTAAAAGTCCTTGACATGGACGGGGACTTCTTGGTATGCACAGACACATCCAAGGAAGGCTTAGGCAAAGTCTTGATGCAATACGGTCGAGTGATCGCTTACATCTCAAGGAAGTTAAGAAATCATGAGGAGAACTACGCAACGCACGATTTAGAGTTATTATCCATTGTGTATGCCCTGAGAGTGTGGAGACACTACCTGGTTGGACAAAAATTCAAACTGAAAATAGACCACTATGGTTTGCAACACATTTTTACGTAAAGTGACTTGAAAGCGCGACAAAGGCGTTGGTCAGAATTGCTTAGTAAGTACGATTTAGAGATTACCTACATAAAAGGAACAATGAACATAATGGTTGATGCACTAAGTCGGAGACCACGCATATTTTCAGTGATACCTCTTCAGACGAATCTACGTGAAAATATTCTAACTATACAACGCAACGATGACTGATATAAAGAGGTTAAGGAATTTATCAAACAAGACACTATGTTGGTACCAAATTTTGATGGATTTACTGTGGACAACGACATATTATTGAGATATAGTAACCGGATTTACGTACCACTCAATGACAAATTGATAAGTTTGATCTTAAATGAAGCTCATAGAGTAGTGTACATGTCTCATCCTAGAGTCACGAAGATGAGGGCAAACCTTAAACCCTTATTCTTCTCGAAAGTAATGAAGGTGGACATAGTCAACTACGTGGTGAGATGTCTAGAATGTCAACAAGTGAAGGTTGAACATAGACATCCGATAGGATTACTACAGCTACACACTATTTCGAAATCAAAATGGGAGGTCATTTCGATGGAATTCATTATTGTATTTCCACTGACGATAAGGAGGCACGACTTGATTTTCATGGTAGTTGACATTCTAACAAAGAGTACACATTTTATCCATGTGCATATGACGTATCGGGCGCTTGACATAGCTAGAGTCTTTATCAGCGAGATAGTGAGATTGCATGGTGTGCCTAAAAGGATCATGTCTGATCGAGGATCGGTGTTTACTGGATGATTTTGGACTAGTTTCCAAGAGGCCTTGGGAACCCAACTTAATTATACTACCTCTTATCAACGAGAGACAAATGGGAAGATAGAAAAAACAAACTAAATCTTGGAAGATATGTTGTGTATGTATGTGATGGACCAACATAAGCATTGGGAGGATTTCTTTCCATTGGTAGAGTTTGCATACAACAACAACTATGAAAGAACCATCAAGATGGCACCGTATGAGTTTCTTTACGGGAAACCGTGTCAGACGCCTCTGAGCTGTGATCAACTTGAGGATAGGGTCTTGGTAGGACCTGAAGCAATCCAAGAAATGGAAGAAAACATGAAAACGATAAGACAAAGGATCAAGGAAGCGCAGGATCAACAGAAAAGTTATGTTGATGCGCATCGTGTTGATCGTAGTTATGAAGTTGGTGATCGAGTCTTCTTTCATGTAAAACCACACAAGAGTTCGATCAAGTTTGGAAGGGTGCTAAACTCTCTCCTAGGTTCATGGGACCTTTCGAGGTTGTGGAAAATAAAGGGCTCATGGCCTATCAACTAGCCTTGCCTGATTCCTTGAGGCTTATGCACAATGTTTTCCATGTATCTTTTTTGAGACATTATGTTAGTGATCCTACACATGTGATTGACATGAGTTCCTTGCAGGTATCAGACAAGGGTGCACTCATGGCAGAGCTAATATGCATTATGTATCGTCACATTCGATAGCTACGGCGTCGAACAATTGATCAGGTCAAGGTCCAGTGGGATAATTATAGCCCACACTTGACTACCTGGGAGGACGCATATGATATGCACCATTAGTTTCCATTTTTGTTTGATAGCTAGACATTTAGATATTGTTAGATACTTTATTTTTGCACTTGTATACTGTGAAACTTTGGGACAAAGTTTAAAACAAGAGGGGGTGTATGTAACATCCTGCTCTTATGCACACCTGATGTGACTTAATCTTTGAGGACACTTGCATGCAAGTGATCCAGTTCATTATATGATTGTCTGCTTCACTTATGAATTCTGATGATTAGATTGTGGATTATGATGTTATGTTATGTTATTTATGTATAGACAGGTGTTATTCACTAGTTTCTCCTGAGTGTGCAGGAATCTTGATAGATTGAGGATGTCGATGGCATTGATGGACCTCCTTGGACTCCGAGTCGAGTCGGGGAGTGGACTGTATATGGTTTGGGTATTTATTTTTATGCATATGTGACCTATGATCGGGTATATTATGAATGTGTTTATGATCATTGACATGTTTCGTTGATTGATGCAATATTACAATTTCTTTCTAATAAAACTCATATTAGGAGTAAAGGGGCCATGCACGACAACCAGATATATTGCGGGAGAGGTGTGGCAACAACCATGCCACAGCCTACTAGCACTCTCTTCATGGCTCAAATTATAGGTTAATGATTACCTAGTTCGAGAGATCCATGACGTCGCGAGGGCAGATTGAGACAGACTCTCACAAAGATTCTAAGGGGTGCGCAATAAGGTAGGGTCCTTATTCCTTAGAGGCCCCTAGTCTACCACAATGTCGCCTGATGGAGTATTGACTCCAAGGGTTGGACATCTACCAAAATCAGTCAAAGGCAAGTGGCACCCTTGGAGCACGTCGCATAAGTGAAACATGAATAAAGGCGAGTGGCACCCTTGGAGCACATAGTGCATCTTGAAGGGCACGTCACAATTTTTAGCACTGGTGAGTCAATGAACCTAAGTGCCTAGAAAACAATATTTTATTTTGACATGGTCAACCTTAAAATAAATATTGTATGAGTAAAGTTTATTAATTATAAAATTTCCCTTAAAAAATGCTAACCCTAGTTGAAATTAAAGCCTAGGTCTAAATAGGGTACGAGGAATAAAAAATTAATTAATCAATTAATAAAAGGGGGATGAAGAAAAATCAAATTAAGAATTTAAATAACGTAACTAAGAATTAATTATTGTTTATATGCAAGACATGCTAATTTGGAACTTAGACAAAAAGGGGAAATTAAATGCAAAAATGAATGTGGAACATAGAAAGGGATCTAGTCTAGAGAACTTTCCTAAATAAAACTCAACTAAGATTTAAGAAAGTTGTCAGTCATTAAAGGAAATTGAGGGAATAAAGAGGCAGCAAGGAGCATTTTTAGGAACGCTTTTAGGTGGGTGAGGGAAATTGGCAATTAATTTAATTAAATAAATGAATTTCTGGTGCAACTAAGGGATCGGGTGACAAGTGTACGGGGGAGAGTTTTTCCTAATTAATTTTTAATAAAAATAATTTAACGTGCATTTGGAAAATGGTCACTAAGAGAACTCTATAAAGAAATGGCAGAGAAGAGGAATGGATCACGACTAGTATGAGTAAGGTTATGCTGTCTGATTTTTGTTGACTGGTTTTTCTTGTGGGAGTTGGGATACCCAACTCAAATTGAGAGTGGTAGCTCGGCCTTGCGAGGCGAGCTGGGAGCTAGATTTTCTTTGGTTTGTGCGCATTTCTCCTTTGCATCTTGGGGGGATCAGGGGGAAGAACAGTACCCCTAGTGTTGGTTGGGAGGTACCGGTGAGGTCTCAACAATTAGCAAGCGAGAGCGAGGAGGATCGCCAACAGGCGAAGAACATCAACAAGCCATCTATCGGTTACGGTACACATGTTTAAAATTGCATTGTAAATTAGTTAAAAAAAATTATATGGATTTATACGTTAATGGAAATTGTAATGGATTTCTGGAACTGGACGTGTGTGAAATTTAATTATTCCATTGATCTAATAATAAAGAGTTATGTGTTTATAATTTAAAACCTGCGTTTTTCCCTTCAAGATCATTGTGATCTGTATTTACCCTTAACATTTGTAATGGGTTTTCTATGAAGTTTTCTAACTTCTACGTTCACACTAGGATCAAAGTTCCCACAATTTTTCTCAGCCACAATTTTTGCTGGACAACAATTTGAGGGTTCTCTGCATTTTATTTTGTAGCCCAACATCTATTTTCCAGCTATAGATTTGCGTTCACCTCCTAAACTTTGTGTTTTTTTTAATCTTTGAGATATTACTCTCTGTGTTTTGGCACCTTTTCCTAATAAATCTTATCTCTGCTTCCATAGTCGTTTTCACCTAGCCCCGCGATGGGTAAATTCCAGATCTCGTGTGGGTAAGCCTCTTGGTGTTGTTCCCTTCTATGCATCGCTTCCTTCACAAGCAAATCGTTGGCTTAAAACTCTCTGTGTTTTTGGTCTCTCCTTATTATTTCTTTCCTCGGTGCTCTGGGTGGATAAATCCCACACGTTTTTGACTCCTTACACTACGTTTTGATTGTGATAGTAATGCAAATTCTAGTGTGAACCCAGTCAGACTTTCCCAACTAATTTTCTCTCTCTGTACAATGCGAAAGGACCCTCAAAGGCCCAACAATTTTACCCTTCCTTTATCCCGATCTACCCCGGATGGCGTTTCTCACACCCCTCCCCCCATATCCTTTTCCCTTGCACCTTTATCGCCCTACCTGCCTTTATGGGCGCAGGTTCTCTGGGTGTCTATGCCTACAAGATTTACCAAGTTTGTTCACCCCCACCAAGCCTGTAGCTAGACCCTGCAAGTCTACGAATGGAAAATTTGAGGGAACCTCCCCTAGCTGCGAGCGAAATGGTCTGGTAACTTCTGGCTTCGTGAGTCTGGATCATGTACATCGCTCATTGTTACATAATCATTTATTGAGACTCAACTGTTAACTCCGACCCCTTTTAAATTATGTGGTAATTGTGTTGTTCTCACAGAGACACCAACGACCAATGTTAGTCATCGGGTTGAGAGTTTTTAGTAGTTTAAAAGTTAATCTTAAATTACACGTGTCTCCAAGTTGCATTTCTAGAGGCACCCTCTCTCCAGTCCTTTAATGCTCAAAGCACCCTTTCATAACCCCGTTTTTCGACCTGGCATCATCCTATCACTTCTTACCTTAGTCAGTGGAGTTGGTCGAGTAATTGTATTGATGGGTTCCAATCATTTTTATTCAAGATTGGGTTGGTATACCTCTGTAGATTATAACTTGATAAGATTAACATTACCCTTAGCATTTTGGTAAAAAGTTAACGATTAAAATATTCAAATAGTAAAAGTATTATGATGATGAGGCATTGAGATATTATTATAATGTTGTGGTTTTGGATTCAAAACATTGCCATAATTGATCCCTTAGACTAATAAAGGATCAACCTGGTAATGCTTTTAGATCATTTCAATGCCTTGGTAGAGTAAAATTGGGTCGATGGGATACTCGATGACAAGTAGTGTAGTGGTTGTACACTTAAAATGCCTTAGATTTTAGTTTATGATTTATCTGTGAAGCTGGTGTTAGTCTTGTCAATCATGTTAAAATTACTAGAGTAGATTTAGAGGTATTGCAACCCCTTCATTTCAAGGAATAACCTTTTGAATCATGAATTAATTGAGAATGCAAGTCGACAAATAAATGATGACGTTGTAGCTTGAGTCTATTAGCAATTTAATGTCTACTAATCATTCTCTAAGGTCCTTTTAAGTTTAGAGTGTAGTATTTCTAGTACTTCATTAAATGGAATTGTGAAGACTTGTGGGAGGCTTGTTTCCAATCAAAAAGATAAATAGTTTTTCTCCATTACTACCTCCCACATAATGGAGGTTTATGATGATTCCAGTGTTGGATTTCTCAACTTGATGATAATGCCTTGGAATTCATGGAGAAATTGAAGCTGAGTCCAATAATGTTGGTCTTGTCATATGATGGTCTAGGGATCAGTTTACCCTTGTGCAGTTTTACAAAATTTATTTATGAAGGTTAGAGAATGGATTTCTCTTACGACTTGATTTTTAATGTGGTTGGATTACTTGTGTCATGTAGTTAGGAATTGATGATTATCGGTGCTCCTTGCAGTATAGTAGATGTTGATCTTGTGCCCCTAATTTAAAATAAAATTGATTAATTTACGCATGATTAATGCAAAGTATGGATGGTTATGTAATTATTTTTTCCCTTGCGCAATGATTATAATTGATTGATTTATTTTATCTTGCGCCTTGTGAAATAGAATCAAATTATCTGACATCTTGAATTGTTGATGTGGAATAATGAATTAATGGAATCAAATCCTTGTGTGCACTGAATTAAAATGTAATGTATGATGTTTAGATTTGGACTTCTTACGCAAATGAATTTTATGTCATAAATGATAGTTAGATTTTGGAATTCTTGTGCAAATGGATTTTATGTCATAAATGATAGTTACAGATTTTAGACTTCTTGTGCAAATGAATTTTATGTGATAAATGATGTTTTAGAATTTTAGACTTCTTGCACAAATGGATTTTATGTAATAAATGATGGTCTTAGATATCAATCCTCTAACACTTAATGAAAATTTATTATGACGAAAGACTGCATTTGTGACTGGGCCTTGTGCCTCGAAAATAATTGATAAATGCTTATGCCTTGGATTTAATATGGTCTAGTATGTGTTATGTGACGGATTACCCTTGTGCCTTGATTAATTGATGTTTAGGATTGATGGATTGATTTGATCGATGATCGTAGACTCTGTTGATTTAGCTAGTTTCTTGGATTGATTGTGTTAGTGGGATGTAGAGACCTCCTTGTTCCTCAAAATAGTCGCCAACCTTGAGACCTTAAATGGTTAAAATCAATTGGAACATGGGATTGAGCGTTTCTTATGTGTCATGTAGGTCCTAACCTTGCAGGGTAGGTTGGGCGGGTAGTATCTTATGTCATGTTATGATTATCTTTATGCTCCTTAAGTTAGCGTTATGTTATCTCATATTATCATGGTGTTATCTGATCATTATCCTGATGACAGGAATTGAGTGCTTTATGATTCGTACTGATTATGCATCATCATTTATTATATGAATGCAATAATTATGGGTTGCTAATTATTTGTGTTAATGCATTGATATGTGTATCGTTATTCATGGAAATCATGTGTTGTCTTTATGTCATGAATGAATGATATTGTGTTATTATTGTTTCATTATGTAATACTCCAAATATAAAAACTATGCAGAACATAAATAAATATATAGAAATGGAAGATGAACAACAATATAACCAGAACAACACCACAATAATACCAAAATGATACCAAAATAACACCAGAAAGAGCACTTTGATTACTGAGAGAAATGTTCACTTGCCTCTTCGAGGGGGAAACCTCCAGCAAAGCAAAACTCTATTACATTAATATCCAAGACAAAATTTCTCATACCCTCGACTCTTATTTATACTAAATATGTCTATCAAAAGAACCATCTAGAGGAAGATCCTTCTAGAAGCGGAAGCTTATATTAGGTCTTCTTACATTGGACTTATTCTTTCTTATTGTTAGGCCTTATTAATATTGACCTTTATTACATCGGATTATATTATTCTACCTACATGAGGGGTTAGGTCCCTAACATGTCCTCCCCTTAAAAACAACCTTGTCCTCAAGCTTGGGATGTGGAAATTGTTGCAGAATGGTAGTTGGTTCCCAAGTGGCATATGTTGGAGTTGTATCTTTCCAGTGGACTAACACTTTCTTGATGGTTCACTGATGTAGACAACGCTCACGTTGGTCCAAAACTACTTGTGGTTGTAGCCAAATGGAGCCTTCTTCATCCAACTTGGGAAGGTTGGTTTGAGTTTGGCACTTAGTTCCAATCACCTTCTTTAAGAAGGAAACATGAAAAATAGGATGGAGCTTAGAATGACTAGGCAAAGCTAACTTATAGGCCACCTTTCCCACACGCTTGAGAACAGTATAAGGACCATAAAATTTGGGTGCCATTTTCTGACAGTTCTTGCCAAAAATTGCTGGTGAAAGTTGGGTCGCGATCAGAAACAATATAATGCGACATGCCATGAAGCTTGAAGACCTGATCCATGAAAAGTTGAGCCACAGTGGAAGCTGTAAATGGGTGTTGAAAAGAACAGAAATGAGCATACCTGGAAAGACGATCAACTACCACCATGATGACTGATTTATTGCCCGATTTAGGTAAGCCTACAATAAAATCCATAGAGATATCCCTCCAAATAGTAGGTGGAATCGGAAGTGGTTGTAGTGTGCCAGGAGATTTGACTGCTTCACCCTTGTTTTGTTGACACACATCACATTCAGCCAAAAAATTACGAACATCCCATTTCATACCATCCCAGAAAAAAAAAACGTTTGACCCTATCATAGGTTTTGGTAAACTCTGAGTGCCCAGTTGTGGGTATAGCATGAAGCTCAGAAAGTACCGTGGATTTAAGTTTTGAATGTTTACTTAAATACAAACGACCTTTGTATTGAAGCTCATCATGGAGCCAAGAGTACCCTGGGGAAACTGGAGAGTTGGATTGCAATTGTTATATCAAATGTGAACTTTTCAGATCGTGTAGCCATTCTTGGCGAACAACTTGGAGCCAATTTGGTACAATGAAGGAGAGAGAAAAAAGGGACCCTTCATCTTCATATTTTCGGGAAAGTGCATATGCAACCACATTATCTTTGCCTTTCTTGTAAATGATCTCATAATCATATCCAAAGAGCTTAGTCACGCATTTTTTTTGCTCTGGGGAGGAAATGCGTTGTTCCAGAAAATACTTGAGGCTTTGATTATCTGTCTTAATTTGTAAGCATTGCCCCAATATATAACGATGACAAAGATCAACGACATGTAGAATAGCCAACATTTCCTTTTCATAGATTGATTTTCTCAAATTTCACTCAGACAATTGTTTGCTAGTAAAGGCCAAAGGTCGACCCTCTTGCATAAGGACAACACCAATTCCTTTCCCTGAAGAATCACATTCCAGGACAAAGGTCTTTGTGAAATCAGGAAAGGCCGAGACTGGAGTGGTGCACATGGCCATCTTCAAGGTTTGAAAACCCTGAGTAGTTGATGGAGTCAAAGTGAAATAATTATTTTTAAGGACTGTAGTGAGAGGTGCCACAATCTTTCCATAATTCTTAACAAACTTGCAATAATAACCGGTTAAGCCCAGAAATCCCCGCAATCGTTTGAGAGTATTTGGTTGAGTCCAGTCTTGCATAGCTTCAATCTTTTTAGGATCCACCCTGACGCCAGCCTTGCCAACAAGATGACCCAAGTACTCGACTTCTAAGGCACCAAAAACACATTTAGATTGTTTCAGGAAAAGTTGGTGTTGAGAGAGTAGATGGAGAAATCGATCCACATGAGAAAGATGGTCTGTCCAGGTTTTTCTATAGATGAGGATATCATCAAAGAAAACTAAGACAAAATGATGGAGAAAAGGATGGAAGGCATGATTCATGAGGCTTTGGAAAGTGGAGGGAGCATTACATAAGCCAAAGGGAATGACCAAAAACTCATAGTGGCCCTCATGAGTTCTAAAGGAAGTCTTAGGAATGTCTTCCTCTTTCATACAGATTTGGTGGTAGCCAGAACAAAGATCAATTTTAGTAAAGAACTAGGCACCACTCAATTCATCCAAGAGGTCATCAATGACATGAATGGGAAATTTGTCTTTTATGGCGAGTTTGTTGAGGGCGTGGAAGTCATGACACATGTGCCAAGAACCTTCTTTCTTAAGTACCATGACCATAGGAGAAGAGTAGGGGCTCGTACTAGGGCGGATAACACCTGCATTGAGAAGTTCTTGAACCATTTTCTCAATTTCATTTTTTTGGGAAAAGGGGTGATGATAGGGACGGATATTGGGAGGAAGGCTTCCTGAAACAAGGGGAATGGAATGATCATGAATACCGCGAGAAAGAGGGACTCCCTAGGGAATGGAAAAAACCACTTGATATTTAGAGAGGATGGATTGGAGGTCCTGTGGCACAGAGGGTGTCTCAGTTGCTTGTGTGGCATGGAGTTGGGAAATAACGCCAGAATGACCTTTTTTGAGCATCTTTTCCATGCGATGGGAACTAATGATCTCTGGGGAACCGACAATGATGCCTTGGAACTTATATTGTTGGCCCTACTGGTCAAATTGCATGGTTAATTTCTTAAAATCCATGAGAATGGGACCCAAAGTTCTTAGCCATTCTGCACCCAACACAATGTCATAACCGCCCATGTCAATAGAAAACAAGATTTCAGGTGGTAGTCACCAAAATGGAGACACACATTTTCACAATTCCCTCCACATTTCATGGACTTGCCATTAGCAATCATGATTTGGAAATGATTGAGTGCACGAATATAGAAATTAGTTTCTTGGGCAATGCGGCGATGAATAAAATTACGGGTGCTTCCACTATCAACAAGAATGATGACCTTCACATGCTTGATGTAACCAATTAGCTTGAGGGTTTGCGGAGCAAAAAATCCAGTGAGAGCATTTATGGAAATGACTGGTTCTACTTCGGGAGGGTCTGAGGGAGGGGTTATGTCAGTGGGTTCAGGTGACACGGACACAAGGGGAGCTTCAACATCATCTTTTGAAACATCCTCCGAGATGGCCATAAAAAGTTTGTTTTCCTTACACTTGTGTCCCAGAAAATATTTTTCATCACAATTATAACAAAGGCCTTTGAGTTGGCGTTCAGCCATTTCGACCCTGGCCAATTTTTGGATCTTTAGTGGAGTAGAAGGAGGAGTGGGATTTATTGGTTTAGTGTGAGGAATAAAGGAGGTTTTATGGTTTTGAAAAGAGACAACCTCTTATGCTTCCTTAGCTCTTTTAGTATCCTCCACCCAACTTTGAGGCCAAGCCATGAGGACATGGGCACGAATCTCATCCTTGAGGCCACTGATAAAAAATTTCTCGGAAAAAAACATCAAACATGCCCATTGTACGAAAATCCAGTGGCTCAAAAGCAACTATAAAGTCTTCCATTGTACCAAATTGTTTCAACTTTGTCAAACGGACTAAATGGTTGGTGTCAGTGTCAAAGCGTTCATAAAGCTCTGCCACAAAGTGTGTCCAAGCAACAAACCCTTAGCGGACAATTTTTCTCCATTGCCACCATTGCCAACGTTCTTGATCTAGATGGAGAGCACCATATTGGAGTTTGGCCAACTCATATGTAATGTCATACAAAGAGAAATAATGTTCCATTTGAGTTACCGAGCCAATGGAATCTGAGCCATCAAATTTGGTCACATCCACACACAGAAGTCGTAGGTCACACTAAAAGTGATGGGGCTAAGAATTATGGGAATGAGAGGAAGTCTCACCTTCGGTATGAAAAGGTGGGTCACATAAGCGAGGATCTACAGGGATATGCAGCTTGGTGCAGATCATTGTAGTGATAGATTCAAGCTAGGTAGTAATGTCTTATTTGAGGTCTTATTTGAGTTCCTCGATTGATGCAATGATGGAGGAATGCATTTTTTTATTGATGGTGGAAATATTGGCACTGAGTTGTCTCACTTCTTGTTGGGTATCTGTGAAATTAGAGTGCAAGGTATTGAAGTGAGCTTCCAAGTCTTGGCTACGGGTATGGGCCATGATGACGAGGGAACCGAAAAGGGGTGGGTGGCGTCAAAATTTTCTGAAAAATGATAGGTACGGATGTGATAAGGGAGAAGAAAGAAATCTAATGGAATAGGTCTCAAATAATGGTGCAACAGGATCCAGACTCGTTTTTTTTTTTAGTTTTTTTTTTAACACCTGTGGAGCTGTACTCCAATCTGAAGAATATTGCAGTGATGAAATGCCCAAATGATTAATCAGGAAGAAATGTGTAGAAATTTGGCAACTCTAATGTCTAAGACACAATTGCGTGGCAATAGATCTTGTATGTTTTGTTTTTTTTCTTCCATCCCCAAAGGTTAAGCATTCAAGGGTTCTACAGACATGGGTTTTCCCTGTGTTATAGCTCTATGATATATGTGTGGGGTCCAACAGTAGTACTCGGCCCAATATCTCAGGGCACCAACTAAGGAGGATAGACCATGCCCTTAGTTGTACTACCTGACTACCCAGGTACTAGAGAGTATCTTCCTGAGTGTTGTTCTCAGTGGCACGATAGAAGTTAGGCGACCGATCAGTTTATCTAAAGAGGTCGTCATTAAATCTAGGTCGATCCATATATAGGTGTTGTCTGATGTGATACCACTCGAAGGGGTACCAACAGGGGTTATAAGGGTGGCCAACAGATGTGCGCTTAAGTACCACTTGTATTTCCTGCGTGTATGAATCCCCGACCATGGTTTTATGCGCATAATGACAGATCTTTGTAGCTTAAATATGTCGGAATACATCTCTACCCTAAAAAAAAAATAACCCACAATTTTATGTCGAGGAAAGTGCTCTGATACCACTTGTAATATTCCAAATATAAAAAGTATGCAGAACATAAATAAATTGCTAGAAATGGCAGATGAACAACAATATAACCATAAAAACACCACAATAATACCAAAATGATACTAGAATAACACCAGAAAGAGCACTTTGATTACTGAGAGCAATGTTCACTTGCCTCTTCGAGGGGGAAACCTCTAGCAGAGCAGAGCTCTATTACAATAATATCCAAGTCAAAAGTTTGCATACCCTCAACTCCTATTTATACTAAATATGTCTATCAAAAGAACCATCTAGAGGAAGATCCTTCTAGAAGTGGAATCTTCTATTAGGTCTTCTTACATTGGACTTATTCTTCCTTATTGCTAGGCCTTATTAATATTGACCTTTATTACATCGGAATATTTTATTCTAGCTACGTGAGGGGTTAGGTCCCTAACACATTAATATATTGGATGATGTGTCAATGATGTTGTTATTAATTGTGATGTATATTCCTAATGAAAACATTGTTTTTACATGTTGTACATTACTTTTGTGGTCGTAACGGCGAGGTCGTTACAACCAAACACCACAATAATGCTAAAAACCACCAAGCACCACCAACAGGAAGGCCAGAATGCCAAATACCAAAAACTCAAGGTCACTGAAATCTAAAGTTCCAAAATAACAAACACCATGTAGAAACTAGAATTTAAAAAACACTAGAATACGAGACTCCATACAAGCTTCAAATTTCTAGAACAGAGGAGTGACAAAACACTATAAATCCACCGAGACCTTTTTCACCGTATGAAAGTTCCAATACATAGACTGGAAATAGAGAGAAGACCTTATTAGGACGAAAAACTGCCCCGAAGTAGTTCACCACCAAACAATGTCCTCAAACCAATCACACAATGTGCCATTATCCCAATAAGATACACATGATGGTTCAAAATGCCAACCAACAATTAATACTTGCGTGTGTGAAATGGGAGGGTAGGTCCTTTCATATCTTGTTCCCTCACTGAATATCATAGGATGGTGGAGGTGTTGTGACTTTTGTTGATTAATAGATTTATAACGAGTCCCCATGACCTATAACGTGTTAAGGATTAAAGCATGGCTTGATAGAGCATGCCCCCATTTTTTCAAAGAACCCCAATATTGAGCTTGGTTGCTTCATTAGCTAGAGTGTCGGCTTGTTGGTTGTATTCTATTAGAACTTGGAAGAAAGAGACCTTCTAGAATTTTCAAACCTCCTTTTGAATTCGTTCTACAAAGGATGTCATCTTGTTATCAATAGGATCATTCTTTGAGGTCATTAAGCTTATAATTATACTTGAATCATTGATAGAAATCATGTCTTTGCTTTGACTACATTTATTGAGAGAAAACCTTGTAGAAGGGCATATACCTCGACTTGATTATTTGTGGAATTCTTTAAACCTCAAGCATAAGTCATTTCTAATTGTCCCTTGGAATCACAAATAATCACTCGCACCTAACACCCCTAAAGCTCACATATATTTTATTAAGAATCCAACTATATATTATTTTTTAAATAAAAGTTTAAATTTTATAAATATACATGAAGGTACATTTCAATTTTTCCCTGGCACAGTGCTTCAACCAACTTGGTATGAAAAGGTTAGGAAAATGCCAACCATACTTATTTGAATATTTCAAATTTCCTATGGCAAAATGCTTCAACTTTTGGTGCGAAAATCTAAGAAAAAATCCAATGATACTATCAATTATTCTCCTATTTCTAGTATAAATATTATGCCCTATTAAAAGCAACCTAAATTTTGAAGGATTGAAACATATACAATGCACTAATTCTACTTTTATATAAATATTATGCACTATTAAAAGCAACCTAAATTTTGAAGGATCAAAACATATACAATGCACTAATGCTACTTTTATATAACATCATGTCATGAGAAACTATATAAAACAAAACAAACTTAACATTCCACCCCCACATCATTTACTTTCTCCTTCATTTAGGGATACTTTTAAAAGGCCAGGGAGTGTCGACGGTGTCATGATCTACTTCTCCTGTCTAATTTTCTTGTTTATTTTCTTGTTTAGGAGTAAAGGGGGCTCAAGGGAAAACATGCTTCCCTTCAACCCTTTGTCTTGAGTTTTGTTCATGTTCTCATTTATAAGTTGTTCTAATTTTACTTTTGTTTTAAACTTTCCCTTTCACTCCATTTCATGGAAAAAGTGACCTCCCTTTGACCGAAGGAGATACGCTCTAATCATCGAAATTTCAAATATTAAGCAATGACTAACAGACATTTGAAGGCACCACGTGACAACTATGACATGTTTCCTCAGGTGTATTTAATCATCGAATTTCCTATGCTAGGGTGACATTGAACCCATGTCTTAAGGCGCTATTAATTAATTGCTTTCAAAATATTCAAATGTGTTGAATATGGACATTATAGTGATGAAAAATTTGATGTCCATGTTGTCAGTATTTCGACAACTTGTGCATAAAAAAAAATGATAAAATGTTGTTGGTTTCACATTCCACCTCCAAAATATAGATATACTACAAAACTTTACTAGCAAACATCAATGGTGGATTGTCAATCATGTACCTTGGATGATTAACACCTAAAAACTATCTTGCATATTATAACAAGGATGTGTGGCAGCGTAGTTGTTAGGATATTTAGACACTTAGGAGTTAGTAAGATCTACTTGTTCTATTGTGTTGTTAGGTAAAAGTGTGTTTTATAGTGTGTTTCTTTAGTATGCATTAGTATGCATTTATAGTTAGGAAATCTGACGGTCACGAGATGTTTCCGACATAGAGTGATCCGACGGTTCATACTCTCGACGATCTTAATGGCCATTGATCCATGGTTTAACACATGATTGATCCATGATCTCTATTTAAAGAGCATGGAGGGTCATTTTTCGATGATCAATTGTGAGAAACTCTCTTGTAAAATCTCTCTATAATCTTTTTCTTTTCATTAATAAACTGCTTCAAGTGGCTGCGTTGGTTGGGGTCGTGGATGTTTCCCCGTAGGGGTTTTACCACGTGAAAACATCGGTGTGTTGATCTTTGATCTAGTTATGTGAGTGGTTACTAAAGGTATTTGTCCTCTATTGGAATACCTATGTTGTCGAACATGGTATCAGAGCCTGTTTGAAGACCCGCTCCTGTTGAAGATCGAGATCGTGAAGCCGAGTTGCCTCATCTCCACTTTCTATCATTTCCAAACATTTCTGGGCTGAGAGGACTATTCCATTGCGTTCGAAGCACTCATTTCAGTTAGGAACACTTTTTGTTTCACTCGAAAAGGTTTTTGTTTGCCCAAGATACGACCATTACAATCAGATCCAGAGGTATAAAGCTTGAATACGCATTTTTTAAATTTTTGCAGAGTAGTATTTTGGTTTTATTTCGGTTTTGTTTTATTTATTTCTAGTTTGATACTCTTTTATATCTACATATTCTCTTTGCCCCACGCCCTTGTGTGATCTCGGCAAATCAGAAACAAATAGGAAAAGGTGCATCTTCCGGGTAATCTAACCCTTGTTGTCATCGAGAAGCAAAATTTTATTCTTGTGTGAACATTACAATATGTTTTGCTAGATCATTTGGTTAAAAATTGCCTTATTGAGTAAGAGGTCTTGAGTTCAAGTCTCTCTTTTGTTACCTTTTTTGAAAAAGTTCATGCTAAAATTGTAAAGTGTATTTCACTTCAAGTATAAAAGTGAATCACTATAAGTAGCTTTAATGTTTTATTTTAGAGTTATTTATTTTGCATGCAACTTTTCTATTATAAATTAACTTCATTGTAAAAGTGATCCCCACTTCTCTTTATAAAAGTGGGTCACTTCATAAAGCAACTTACACAATCACGTGGTCATTTGGTTACTGATTGTGCCTTTTTTAAAAAGACCATAACTCTAACATCGGAAGTCCATTTTCAGTGCCATTTTTTTTAAAACCTCATAACTTTTCGAGTTCTTTCCATCCAGATCATCAGTTTCAGTTTTTAAATCCACATTATCTGCATATTTAATATGGATTCTACAAGTACTGTCTTTCTTACCAGCAACAACTACTTCCAATGGAAATCTCATATGGAAGATTTATTAAGAAGTAAAGGCTTGTACCGGATTACCTTGGGAAAGGAAAAAGCACCCACTGATACTGATAAGAAAGACAAGTGGGATAATAGGAATGACGAAACACGTGGACTAATCAGAATTTTCATCTCTCCTGATTTAAGGTACCACCTTCAAGATATTGATGACCTCAAAGAAGCTTGGGACACGATTGAATCTGTGTTTGGTAAACTCAATATTATTCGAGCACAACAGTTAGAAAATCAAATACTGACCTTGAGTCCAAATG
>ML780932.1:367304-384011 GCA_009831015.1 Picea engelmannii
TTGTTTTCTTTTATTATAGACAAGTGCGAAGGTGATGGAGACCGTTGAGAGCAAGGAAAGAATGGCAATCTCTGAAAAGCAGTCGGACAGGATTCAAAAAAGGATTACAGGGATACTCAGGACAGGCGAGTGTTCCACAATCAAATTTTATGTATCAGAATTTTTTACTGCAAAATGTGTAAAATGGAAGAGATCATGATGGGGCAATTCAACAACCGGTTTGTATATTTGCGTAATTCCGGCAAAGTGGATAAGTATGGAATAGGGAAATTGCTAATTGTATGCCTAGAAATAAGATCTTGTATATAATTGGCAATTGCTAATTACAAAGGGGTGTGGGCACAGGAAACAACGACTAGGAACTGAATATTTATTCAACCCGCCAAACTGACGATCCGACAAAGAAATTCGAAGAAATGGAGAAGTATGGAAAGCGGGCAGACGAGCTTCAAAATGGGGTGACAATAGTTCCACAAAAGACGCGAGGACTCGGCGGTTAAATTGTATTTCTCAGAAGTTTTCAATGCAAAATGTATACCACGGAAGAGGGCATGATAGGTGGATTGTAATACGGAAGAGGATATGATCTGATTCCAGTTGTAAATTTGTATATCACGGAAGTGATGGTACTGTTCACAGGCCATGGAACAACATAACTCCATTCTAGATCCTGCCTACCGAGAATTCACAGTCGGAGAAGTTTCTTGGTATGGAATGGGGAAGCAGTCAGTCGGTGTCGCGATAAAAGAGAACGAGTGCAAGTGTGAACCCGCAAGACCGCCCACACGCGTATCCATACATTTTTGAAAAAATGAATAAGTGACAAAAAAGATAAAGTTCAGGGAAAAGAGAAATGGATATTTGGCCAAGTATAGAAGACGAAAAACAAGGACCAATATATTCACATCTGTAATAGATATCCCATTTCCATGGCAAGATATATACTTGGAAAGAATTGAAAAGTTGGCGGGAACATAAAACAGCAACCAGGAATACGATCTACGAGTTTACTTGGTTCTTGCTTGCATGCTTCGTCTGTCAATTTGTATATTGTGGAACTTCGAGGCATTTTATTAGCCAGCCAACCCGCAAGTCTGGCTATCAATTTGTATAGTGTGGAACTGTGGGTGTTTTTTGCAGGACATGGAACTATAGAGGAAATGCTTTGCCCCTTTAATATAGCTTATGTGGGGCAAATGTGGTATGGCTCGTTTTAGCACTTTTCCATCCGTAAACAAAGGAAACCTTGAGCCCACCAGCCCTGGAGCCCTTCTATCAATTTGTATATCATGGAGCTCCGAATGTTGTTTGGAGGTCACGGAAAAGCAGAAGAGCAAAGTTGACCCAGCCAGTGCACAAGTTCACCTGTCAATTTGTATATCGCGGAACTCTGGGTGCTAGTTGTAGGACACGGAACAATAGAGGGTCAATTTAAAGAAAGGGGAAGCACTCGTTAGAAATGCGTGAATCCGCCAAGCCGCGCAGCAAGGCATTTTTGGAAAAAAAAATGATCAAGTAACCAGGAAGAGAAACTACAGGGAATAAAAGAGTGGGAAAATGGAAAGGCGGAAGGCAGTTTTCGTAAGCGCAAATTGGTTTCAAAGAATATCCATTGTTGCAAAACCATCATTTTCTACTAATTGTCAGCAAATGATTGTTGAAGATTAGATTTTATTGCAACCTGTGCGTGTAAGTATGTTCTTGATACATTCTTCCATGACTGTAACATATTAACTTAACTAGTAAACTTCATTTTCTGTTAATTGCCAGCAAATGCTTTGTTGAAGATTAGATTTTATTGGAACGTGTGGGTGTAACTGTCTTCTTGATACATTCTTCCATGACTGCAACATATTAACTTAAGTATTAAACTTCTTGCATTGTGGGTTGTTAGCATTAAAACTTAATAATTGCATGTCTAGAAACAAGAACAACGATTTTGCTGCAAGATTGTACATTGGTATTGCTATGTTCTATCTGCATTACAAATAGAATTGAACGTTGGTTTGAAACTATGTAATCCATTTTTTGTTTGCATAAAAGGCCAGTGGATTGACACAGTACATTGTCATATAATTGTTAGATGTCCCATCTTAGAAAAAATAACCTAAGTAAACACAATATCAAAGAAGTACGAGAGCACCAAACCATGCCAATGAGAACAGGCATTAAATCCAAAAAAGAAGCAGGAACGAAGAGTCCAAGCCAAAAAAAATTTAATAGAAAATCCATTTAAAAAAATAAAAAAAACACAAAGTATTGCACATCTATCCTTAGAAATTGGACCCAGTTATTCGGGCCAAAACATTGAATGTATATGCGACAAACACAAGCACTGGAACCACAGTATGCAAGATCCTCGCAGTTTTCTCCTTGATGAATCATCTTGTGCTGAAATTGATAGTTTCCAAAAGCTTCCCGTGAGGAAGAAGACGAAAAATGTTGTGGGGCAAATGGAATAGCCCTTAGTTGAAATCGCCTCTGCATAGTCGAAAAAAATTTAGGAGCACAGGTTGCACGTGCAATTTTAGAGGCCCAAATTAATCCATTCTGGGTGGAAGGATATGACTAGTAGAAAAATGCCTTGCAGCAGTGAGAGTTTTCGACCTAATTCCCGAAGATGTTAATTGTATATCTAGAGAACAAGACACTAGTCCCGCAAGTGAATAATTTTTTGGCTTGAAATATATCTCTGGGAGCATCAACATATCATTACTTTACAATGAAACTCTTCTGCCCATAACGGACGAATTTGGAACTCTGGAATTCCTACTTTCGTGTTGCAAAGCAGCTATTGCGTTTAACATTGGTTTCTTTTCTGAAACTCATTTTGGTGTTGTCGGGATGGCCATCACCGAGCCAGGAAGTTGTGTTTGTTATGGTTGATTTCAATTTGGGAAAGGGAGTGGGAAGAGTCTTTGCATTGCCATCATCCATTTTTGTATCATCACCCATCAGATTATCTTCTTCCAGCTCAGAATTCATGACATCAACCTTTGCGCCAGGAATGAATGCAATTGGGTAGGTTCTATGAGTAGGCAGGGTTGCCTTGGAATTCTTTGGCTTGAAATATATCTCTCGGTGTACCAAGGGACCATCTCCTTTTCTTCTCCTAGGCGGAGGGAGATGAGTAGTAAGAATATGCCTTGGAATAGTGGAACCTCTGGCCATTATGCCGCAATGTGTTTACTATATCTGGACAGAACTACTGCTACAACTTAACAAGAATTTTCGTTTGCTCGAGACGATGTTTGAAATGAAAATCGGGGAGGGATAATATAACCCTCTGCAAATTATGGTTTAATTTGTATCAATGGAATATCTCCTCGAGCCTTTCGTTGATCAATGACAATCTCTAAGGTTCATGCGGAATGAGTTGTCACCATCACAGCTCACTAATTGCATAATTAGAAAAAAGTGTGAAGGTCACACTAACGGCGAAGAGAGATTAAGAATTAGAAATTTCTTAAAAGCGCCAACCCGTCGGCGCACAAAAAACAAAGTGCATCGTGTTTGAAATGAATACTTGGAAAGGATAACATACTTGTGCGCAAATCTTAGTTTAATTCCTAGTAATGACAAATTTTCTCCGGACTTCCGGACATTAATGACAATCTTAATGGTTCCTATAGGATGAACTACTAGCATTAAAGATTAATTATTGCATATATGGAAACAAGTACGAAGGCAACGGTGATGGCGAATTGCGATGAAGCATTGTACATTTAGCGCACTAGCCAACCCACGAAATCGATTCCAAGAAATACCTAAGTATGGAAAGCAGTTGGGCGGGTTACAAAAGAAAAAGGGCAGAAGATATACACAAGAGACATGAAGGGCCGATGGTCATATTGCATCTCAGTGACAGATATTGGTCGTCAATTTGTATGTCATAGAATTTTGGGTGGTGTTTGTGCATAAGGGAACAAAGGAAGCGCAATGACGAGAGGGAAATTTGTATATTGTTGAACCTCGGGTTCTGTATATAAAAGCTTGAGACATTGGGAAAGAGGACCAAGTAAACAGAAAGCGAAAGCATATGAGATGAATGGGGGTTTGTTTGCAAATTTGTAAATCACGAAGTCTGGTTGCTACTTGCAGGCGGCGGAACAATGGAAACACAATGTTAAACCCGCCTATGCAGGAACCCGCATTTCAAAAAGGGAAAGCAGAGAGAAAAGAGAAACTAAATTTTTTTCGAAAAACGAGTAATACACACTAAATATGTACTATAAAGTATGAATATGAGATTTTATAGAGCATGTACGGATCTCGCATTCCATACTTAGCTACTTTTTGGATCGCGGGTGCTTGGACTAGAGGGCTTTAAATTGGACATCCATTGTTCTGTGGCCTACAAATAGCATTCAGAATTCCCCGATATACAAATTGGCTAGCAAACCTACGAGGTGGCTCACTCAAAATTGCACTCCTTTTGTTTCGTGTCATATAAATAGTACTCGTAGTTCCACGATATACAAATTAACAGATGGACTCCAGGGCAGGCGACCTCGAGAGTGTGATTGTTTATGGATGCTAATGCCTATTAACTATTGGACATTATCTGAAGACATTATTTTGAATACTAAATTATTAATATTAAAGATTGATATTGTACAATTTAATTAGACAAGGAGGTTTGTACAATATGAAACGGGGAAGCGGTCGTTTGGTCGGGCTAGTGATATAAATGTAAGTGAAATCTGAATACGTGAATCTGCCAACTTCCCTACCAAGAAATTTTTCGAAAAAAAAAAGTAATACATAAAATCTAGTTTTAGAAAGTATGGACATGAGATTTTATAGAGCATGTATTGTTCCCGCATTCCATATTTAAGCCAATATTTGGATCATGAGTACTCAGGCTGGCGGGCTAAAAAATGACCCTCTATTGTTCTATTAGCTACAAATAGCACCCAATAGTTCTGCGATATACAAATTGGTAAGCGGACTTGTGAGCTAGCTCGCTCAACATTGCATTTCTATTGTTCTGTGTCGTTCAAACAACACTTGCAGTTCCGCCATATACAAATTCACAGATGGACTCCAAGGCTGGCGGGCTCAACCTTGCGATTGTTTAGGGATGGTGATCTCTATGAACTATGTAACACTACCAAAAAACATTATTTTCAAAACTAAAGTATTCATATTAAATATTGATATTGTACAATTTAATTACATAAAATTATAAAAGGATGTGAAATATCTTATTTCAAAGAAAAACCTGCGTATTCAGAAACTTGCCTTCCAAAAAAATTTTATAATATGAAATGGGCAATAAGTCGGTCGGGCTGTTGATATAAAAATGGGTGGAAATATGAACACGTGTATCCATCAAGTTCTGCACCTAGAAAATTTCGCAAGAAACAACTTATACATACCAAATATGTACTTTTATAAAGTATGGGCATGAGATTTTATAGAGCATGTACGCAGCCCTCATTCCATACTTAGTCTCTTTTTGGATTGTGGGTTCTCGAGCTGGAGGGCTCAAAATTGGGCCTCTGTTGTTCTGTTCCCTACAAATAGCACCCAGAGTTCTGCGATATACAAATTGACAATCGGATTTGCAGACTATTTCAATTTTAAGGGCCTCGTGTTGATGTAATAACACAATTGGACTTGCACCAGTTTATATTTGTTGCTTACAATATCAAACAGAGAAGCGGTCGGTCAAGCTGGTGATCTAAAAGTAATTGAAACCTGAAGTCGTGAATCCACCAACTTCCGCAGGTAGAAGTTTTCCGAAAAAACGAGTAATACATACTAAGTATGAACTCTTACAAGGTATGGACATGATGTTTTTATAGAGCTTGTACGGATACCGCATTTCATACTTGGCCACTTTTTCGATTGTGGGTTCTCGGTCTGGCGGGCTCAAAGCTAGGCCTCTATTGTTCTGTATCCTAAAAATAGCACCCAAAGTCTCGCGATATACAAATTGACAACCGAACTTGCGGACTGGGTCGCTCAACATTGCAGTTCTATTGTTCCATGTCTTCTAAACAACATTTAGAGGAAACGAGTAATACATACTAAAGATGTACTTCTAAAAACTATGGACATGAGATTTTATAGAGCATGTACGGATCCCTCATTCTGTACATGCTCGGTAAAAACTATTTGGATCATAGTTTCTCGGATTGGTGGGTTCAAAATTGGGCTTCTATTGTTTCGTGCCCTACAAATAGCACCCACATTTCCACGATATACAAATTGACAAGCGAACTTGCCAACTATTTGAATTTTAAGGGCCTCCTGTTGATGTCATAGCACAATTGGACTTGCGCTAGTTTATATTCATTTATTACAATATCAAATGGGGAAGCGGTCGGTCAGCCTGGTGATATAAAAGTAAGTGAAATATGAAGTCGTCAATCCGCCAACTTCGGCACCTACAAGTTTTCTGAAAAATGAGTAATACATACTAAGTATGTACTCTTAAAAAGTATGGACATGAAATTTGTATAGATCATGTACAGATTCGCCATTCCATACTGAGCCACTTTTTGGATTGCGGGTTCTCGGGCTAGCAGGCTGAAAATTGGGCCTCTATTGTTTCGCAGCCTACAAATAGCACCCACAATTCCGTGATATACAAATTGACAAGCGGACCTGTGGGTTGGATGGCTCAACATTGCACTTCCATTGTTCTGTGTCCTCCAAATAACACTCGGAGTTCCGTGATATACAAATTGACAAATGGATTCCAGGGCTAGAGGGTTAAAGTTTGTCATTGTTTACAGATGGTAATCCCTATCAACTATCTAACATGATCTAAAAACATTATTTTCAATACTAAATTATTAATATTAAATATTGATATTGCAGAGTTTAATTAGACAAGAAAGTTTGTACAATTTGGTTGGGCCAGTAATATAAAAATGTTCTGACAAACGAGCAATACATAGTAAACATGTACTTTTATAAAGTATGGACATGAGATTTTATAGAGCATATGTGGATCCCTCATTCCATACTTAGACACTTTTTGGGTCGTGGATTCTCGGCCTGGCGGGCTCAAAATTGAGCCTCTATTGTTATGTGTCCTACAAATAGCACCCAGACTTCCGCGATATACAAATTGACAGACGGACTTGCGGGCTGGTTGGTTCAACATTGCACTTCTATTGTCCCTTGTCCTCCAAACAGAACTCGAAGTTCTGCAACATACAAATCGACAGGACTCCAGGACTGTCAGGTTCAAGATTGCGATTTTTTACGGATGGTCATCCTATCTAACTTTATCTAAAAACATTATTTTCAAATACTAAAATATTAATATTAAATATTGATATTGTACAATTGAATTACATAAAATTATCAAAGGATGTTAAATTGCTTATTTTTTTAAAAATGAAGGAAACAAAAGAAAGTTTTTTTAAAATTCTATCACCGCAAGCATAACAAGGACCAATTTGAATTTTAAGGGCCTCTTGTTCATATGATAGCACAATTGCACTTTGCACAGTATATATTCATTGATTTCAAATTATTTTAGGACATTAATTTTACCAAGTTCATCGATTAAGCAAAAATGCCAAAACAATGACCAATTTGAATTTTAAGGGCCTCTTGTTGATATGATAGCACAATTGCACTTCGCACAGTATATATTCGTTGATTTCAAATTATTCTGGGACATTAATTTTACCAAGTTCATCGATCAAGGAAAACTGCTAAAACAAGCCACATACTACATTTGCATCACTGCATCATAGAAATTGTCAAGCGGATTGGTGGGCCAGCTGGCTAAAAAATTCAATTATATTGTTCTGTGTCCTCCAAACAACAGTTGGAGTTCCACAGTATACAAATTGAAAGACAAAGCACACAACCAAGAACCAACCAAACTTCAAACAGGCCGCAAGCAAGTTCCTAGAAGGTTCCATAGACCAGAACCCATCGACATTTGCACCAAACAATTTGATATACAAAGAAAAGACGTCACTGCATTCATTTTCTCTTGCATTTGGTATATGTTCCCAGTAGAAAATAATCAGGGCCATGGGATATATGGGGTTTTCTGCCATGTTTCCCATTTTTTGGATCGAACAATCTTATGCGCGTGCAATCCCAACTACCCAAGTCCGACAAACATTCATCTGGATGTTGAAGAAATATTACAGAGACACATGAGGTATTTTCATTTTCTGCCAAAGTTTGATATATATATATATATATATTTTCCCTTCTTCAGTCGATATGCAAAATTGCATTATCCTCATTTAAGGTGAATTTGTTGTGTATCTGAAGGTCCCGCAGCATGTAGACATTGCTTGCCTTTTTCTGTCGATACGTTTCATATGACAACTCTGCCAACTTAGGAAGCACATTTTTTAACAGAGGTTTCCTAACTGTATAATGCATGGTTGTGTTTCCCATGGTTCGGATGACAACATTGATGCAATGTCCATATACATATGGACATTCTTCACCACATTACAGACAATCAATCGTATCATCACTTATCAAAGAGGAGGCAGAAGCAGGAGAGTTGCATTTTTCACATACAGGTTCAAAGGGGATCGAGCACATTTTGGCTGCAACTAAAACACCTTC
This sequence comes from Picea engelmannii, assembly GCA_009831015.1. Classification (NCBI taxonomy): domain Eukaryota; kingdom Viridiplantae; phylum Streptophyta; class Pinopsida; order Pinales; family Pinaceae; genus Picea; species Picea engelmannii. The sequence goes on from ML780932.1 coordinate 375,867, forward strand.
AACCTAGGAACGCGAGCATAGGAATTAATACATTGAACAATATAATACACAACTGCACCCCACCCCTCCCCTTAAAAAATAAAAAATAAAAAATAAACAAGCCACTGAAATTTGTTGAAGGATATTTCTATAAGCAAAGTGAGGATGATTTTTTTATGTATACGCACAACAATTGTAGAGCTAGCTAGTTTCTTCAAATCCTCTACTGTATCTGCTCGCAACTCTGTTACAAACGTTGTCTGGGTTGTCTAAAAGATCCTTTCTCTAACATCCCTTTTATTTGTTATATTTTTTAACATCATAAGTGGAATCTGCCCTTTATGCAATTGTTTCTCCATTGACGAAAAAAAAAATGAATATGTATCGAACAATTGTACCTGCAACATGGAACAGTGCAATATTTGTGTAACTTACCCGAGATACGTGGACATGTGAAAGTAAAGGACAAAACTGAATATGAAAAGCGGTACCAGTGCCTTGTCATTGTCTGACTCTCCATCCTTTATATGGATAATGTGTTGTGAGACAAGTTTTCTCGCCAGTGTGATAGCTGCGCCAATCATTCTGATTGGATAAATATCAGTGCTCTGTGCAAGCTGGCTAATAGTCGAGTCCAGGATGAAACGATATTTTGAATAAACAATGGAAGTTTTTTCCACAATGCTTGTTTCGTTGAGCAAAATAATTCAATCGCAATCACCACGGTCATATGCTGTTTTGGGCAATATATTAAAATTTGTAATGGATATCCCATTTCCCGGCAATATCTTTTCTGCATGTTTCTGGACAAGTTGTGGAGGAACAGTCAGTGTCATTGTCATCATGGCCTCCTTGTCTGTCATGTCAGCATGCATAATGGATCTACTTTTGTTTGCTTTGTCCAAGTAGGTGCTATAGACGACCATTATGTCCCAGAAGAACACTTGTCCAGTTCGGCAGATGTTCAAGCCCTCTATTGATAGTACTTTGGATGTTACAACACTAGACCTGGTGACAATTTTTTAATAGGGAAACTAAAGTGAATGGTACTGTGCATTTTTTTTTTTTTTTTGTATTCTTCTTTCACTGGCATAAATCTACAAGTACACGCATAGCTTCAATGAACTATGGAGCCAAAGTTTTGCAACCACACCTCTTAGTCTGTGGAAGATGCAGCACGTTTGGCGTCTCACTTGTACTTGTTGAGACTTCTTGTGAACTGTAAACCATGTATTGAAAATGACATTAGCATATCCACCATGCCATAGATGAATATATCCGAGGATATTTGTTTAGTAAACATAGTAAGAGCAGAGCGTATGCATCTTTACCTTTGGCCTTGTTGGTTTACTGATGTATGGGATGATTGACTGCTCATGCCCATGTCACTAGTCCAACTTTTTCTGATGCAAGCATATGCAGATGAACATCAGGACTAAACAAGCATATGCATTGTATATTGTTCATCAGAAGCACTAAATAACCGTAAAATTGTATGCAACTGATTTTTTTAACTGGATAAATGTTTAACAGTAAACAGGGCGTGAGGGTGGGGCACCATGGCCAATCTGTATATCGCGGACCCCTGGAAGCCAGGGGAGAAATATTGAACCTGCCAACCCGACACCCGCAATCAATAAAGTGGGTAACTATGGATTAAGGTAGAAGCGCAACCATAGATGTGAAACCGTTAGTCCACCAACCGGCGCACCAAGGCATTTTCGGAAAGCACACTAAGCAGATGAATTAGAAAACAAAAGGGATAATAGAAAATGGAAAAAGTAGAAATAGGGAAGGCAGAAAGGCCCATTGCTGCCAAGCCATCGTTTTCAAGTCTAATATTACATGCCCCCACCCGATTTGTATATTTAATTTACTAGCACAGTTGGTATACCTTTTAGAAGATTGTACCACAAAACCCTCTGTTGTTGCACAGAACAATTCATCTTCCTGTCCAAGAAACTTGTTTTTTCCAAGGCAGCAACGTCGAATATGTAATGGACATGAAGGCAAGTTAGTATGAAGACAGACATCTAAAAGAAAGAGAAACAAGTCTATTTACCCGCCAAAGAGTCCATCGTTCTCTCCATCCATTATGTTTGTTTAAATGCAGCAATGCAGCGAAAACACAACGGATATGAAGTAGCTTAGTATGCAGGAAGGCATGTATTGAAGATAACTTATAATGAAGACAGACATGTAAAAGAAAGAGAAACATGTTTATTTACCCGCAAAAGAGCCCATTTTCATCTCCATCTATTCTATTTGTTTAAATGTAGCAATGCAGTGAAAACACAACAAACACAAAGTAGGTTAGTATGCAAGAAGTCATGTAATGAAGATAAGATACCATGTAGGAAGGAAGGCAACATGTACATATAATAAACTAGGTGAACACATATACAAACCATAAATGAAATACAAAACAACACAATATGAAATAACAGTACAAGCATGCACCTTTCTATATCCTCTTCAACCGATGCAGTCAAGACTCTCTCGTTTTCTCCAGCTATTTTGTTTGTTTGAATGTGGGAACGCACAAAATACAATGAACATGAATGGAAGTTGGTATGCACCGGAGAACAAGCAATATGTACATACAACAAAACAGACTCAATGAACAGTCTAGAAGATAGGCAGAAACATCAACGTTTGCACTTCTCCATCCATAGTTGTACGTGTAATTTTTTTTCCCTGCCCAAAATATATTACAAGCCACAAAATATCACAAAATTGCATGGTCGTAGCTAAACGATTTCTGGTTTTCCATGGAAAATTATCCAGATATGCTTCGACCGATGAAAATACATGTTCTTTATCCTCTACACAGATTGTTGTGCCCACGATATAAGTTTTTGGTTTTCTGTGGAAAACTACCCAGACATGCTTCCAGACATCCAAATATAATCTTGTAGAATCTTTGTTGTACATATCATATCTCAAGCACAACACAAATTGTATCATGCGCACAATAGTCTGTGTAGACGAGAAAAAACATGTAATGTCATATGGGCACATCTGACCATACATGGTTTATAAATGTAGCCTGCATATGCTTGATTATAACAAAAAAACAACGGATATTGCAATTTCACATGTAATCCTCGAACAATTTTGCATGCAACTATTTTCTTGCATGCCAGCACCAAAGCACCAACAAAACCTCACAGAAGAACAGATATCAACCTTGACAGACAGGGAAAATAACAGAACTACATGTCGACTTGTGGGTGCAGGGGCTGAACACTGTAAAGCGCCCCAAAAAACAATAATAATAAAAAAAATGGAACAAACGAAAAGCTCCAACCATCGGTGCTGGACCCCAACCCTACAAGGCCAAATCAAACAAAATAAATCAGCAAGCACCAAACCAGCGAGAAATCATGAACAGGACAAACTAAACCCCAGGGCCCTAAAGCGTAAACCCGAGCCAAACAAACAGAACCAACAACCCACGAACCAACGAATCAGCAAGAACCACCGAGCCAACAAACAACATATGTATCTCCAACAATTACAAAACTACAGCCCAAGCACAGAAGGAACCGGAAACATACGAGGACCATGCCACTACAAATAAGCAAACATTCTTACTTGCAAACCGCAAACACTAAACATCAAACAAGGAATAGAAAATGAAACTATGGCATCGAAACTTACTTCGAAACGATGAAATGCAGAAGCGAAACAACAACAAGCAGCAACCAACAAACCAGCGAAGAAGAAGCAGTCACCGAACCAATAAACAATGTATGTAGCTTCAACGATGACAAAATTGCATTGCAAAGGTAGAAGAAGGATGAAACATACAATGGATATTCAACTGGCGGTGGACAACAATACTGTGCAAATTCACTGTAACTGTATGGAAAATTTCAAGGAAAAATGTACTCCGAAAAGCGTATTTAGATAAACATTTAAAGTTGTCGGGATCTCTAAGGACCTCGTGGTATGCAAACATTTAAGCTGTCAGGCCTGTTGGAGGATGTCACGTCATGTAAACATTTAAGTTGTCACGCCTATTGAGGCATCTCGAAAAGAGTGTCAATACATTTCAATACAAATGCATCCAGCATTTCTAATTCTCAATCACTATAAAGCTTGGATATCAAATCATTTCAATATGCTGACTACATATTAAAACTTAGGGATATATTCAGCTAGCAGAAAATGCTAATACAAACATTCGAACTAATGCTAGCATTAATCCACCTTCAAGCAATATATAGGAAAAATATATGAATCAAAAAGACTGTATACGAGAAAAAGTTTGGATATGTTGCCATATAAAACATTGGGAATAGTGAAGCCGGCAATAAGACCTCCAATCTCTTATCCAATCAGATCAGTACATATATGGTACTTTTTATTATATAAAAATATATGCTTTTAATTCCCTAGCTCCAACAATAGGTATTATGCAAATATTTCTGGTCAAAGGACAAACTAATATGTAGTCAACGAATTATCGATCGTTATAGTCCCTCTATGCCTATGGAAGGGACTAATAAAAACCATTTCACTTTCCATTGAAAAAATATTTAATTGATTTCACTGCCAAAATCCATGGATTAAAATTATCGACCAAGGTCTTACACATTAAAGTAAATTGGACAGCCATCATTATCAAGGACTCAAATGTCCAATACGTCATATTTAATCACTCCAATGAAGAAAAATCCATGCCTTAAAATATAGTCATCACTTATGTATGGTTGAAATTATGGGTGTTGTTATCAGATACCAATGGATTTGAACTACCTTTTTTGAGTTTATCATTTTTAAAAAATATCCTCAAAAGACTTGGGTGATTCTTTTGAATCACTTAAATTTTTGTGAAAGAAATGGTACAACAAAGGGAATTTTGCATAAGGAATTTAATGTGAATGGTCAATATAAATCCAAAATGATTCATTGTATAGTAATTAACATTTGATCGTGGGTGGCCATTGCTTTAACAATCCCATTCTTAAATCTTATGTTAGATGAGCAACCTCTTTCCACTAGTTGTATTCTTGCAATTGAAAGATATGATCTATTAGGCAAATTATTTTCTCATACATAATATCATAAAATAAAATACAATCATCAAATAAATTGGGAAGATGAAGTTGCCCAATAACTTGTGATTGAATGTGTCTCATATATATATGGAAGAATGGAAGAATAGTTGTTTTCATACATCTTCCACCCAAACAAGTTCCTTTGAGGATGCCAAGAGTGATACTTCACTTCTTGAAATGAATATGGAAGAATAATTTTTTCATACAACTTCCACCCAAACAAATTCCTTTGAGGATGTCAAGAGTGGATACCTCACTTCTTGAAATGAATTCCTCCAAAGGAGACAATAGATTAAGTATTTATGATCTCCTATCAAAAAATAGTTCTAATTTTGAAGATCAATCCTCTAGAGACGTAATTAGGGCTATTTCACAACCAATTAACATATATGCTCCAAATGTTTTGGACACATTGGATATCTATGGTTCTTTTATTGATATGTGAATGAATGACGTATCTTTATTTCCTTTTAATAATTTACACCATCCAATTTAACAAATTGACCTTATTACTACTTATGAGTTACTCTAAAAACCCTACACAAAGCATTCTTCATCCCCCACTTGTGTCTGTAAAGTTTTGTGTTGTTAAGATTACAACTCTCATAGTAGATTTAGGGGCTTCATTTCATGCCACATCCCATAGGAAATATTTTCAATATTATGATCAAGGTGATTTTGGACAGGTTTATTTGGGTGATGATGAACCATGTCAAATTCTTGCAATGGGTGAGGTAAAAACAAAGAAAAATAATGGAAACCAATGATTACTAAAAGAGGTGAGACATATACCAGATCTAAGAAGAAATATAATTTCAACAGGGTGGTTGGCATGTGAAGGTTTTATATCTATATTTACAGCTAAGGCGTAAAAGGTCACTAAAGGATCACTTGTAATGACAAAAGGAGAGAATGTAGGTACATTGTATTTATGTACTTTTAATATTGACTCTTCTATCTCTTTAGCTTCTACAAGAGTGGATACAACATTGTGGCATCACATGCTTGGACACATGAGTGAGAAGGGGATGCATATACTTTACAAAAATAATTTGTTGCTAGATCTTAAAAAGGTTGATTTGGATTTATGTGAGCACTGTGTTTGTGGAAAACAGAAGAGAGTTAGATTTCTCAGAGTCAGAAAATAAAATAAGAGTAAAAAGTTGGATCTTGTGCATACAGATGTATGGGGACCAACTTTGGTATCCTCTCTTGGTGGATCTCGTTATTATGTTACTTTTACTAATGATGCAACTAGAAAAACTTGGGTTTATTGCATTCTACAAAAATATGATGTTTTTTATACTTTTAAGAAATGGAAAGCTTTGGTTGATAATGAGACAAGAAAGAATTTGAAGTGTCTCAGATCAGACAATATAGGTGAATACTGCAACAAGGAGTTTGATAATTACTATTCATACCATGAGATTCGTAGAGAGAAAACAATTCCAAGAACACCACAAGAAAATGGCGTGTCACAAAGGATGAACATGACAATCATGGAACGTGCAAGGAGTATGAGATTGCATGTTGGGTTTCCCTTACTGTTAGAAAAATAGGATCGCGGAGCAATAAAATAAAACACAAAAGATGCACAATACAATAGAGACACATATATGCGTATTTCACCTAGTGTGGGCTACGTCCACCAAATAAATTGCCATGTCTTTCCTTTATTATTATCCAACAAATGAAGGGATACAACCTACAACTCAACTGTTGTAACTTCCTCTTCTCTCTCTCAGTCTCCTCTCTCAGATACAATATTCACAATAAATACAAAACCACAATACAATTCCCTCATAAAAGAGGGTCTCCTTCTAGGGAAAAAAAACCCTAACATAACTTCTACCGTCAGATCTGCGACCTTATAATGAATGGTCCAGATTGACTACGAAATTAGAATATTTGAATTACAAAAAAACAAAAAATTTCAGCCCCCTCATGCCATGCATTGTGTATCCTACAGTTTCTTCGACCTGCATATGAATTAGGAAGATAATCAGGCTCCACAACCAACACTTACAGTTATAGGCAGATGTTGTAGATAATGTTGTCTACTTAATAAACAGAGGACCTTCAAGCTCTTTGATTGGTGACATTCCAGAGGAGGCATGGATAGGTAAAAAGGTAAACTATTCATTTCTAAATACTTTTGGTTGTGAAACATTTGTCCATATTGATAAAGAAAATAGAACAAAGCTTGAAGCAAAATCCAATAAGTGTACCTTTATTGGATATGGTGTTAATGATTTTGGTTATCGCTTATGGGCTTATAAAAATCACAAAATTTGAAAGCTCTCATCTTATTCCTCACATTCATAATCACTTTAATTTAGTCATGAAGGAAGGCTTCCCTAAGCTTTGGGCATAAAGTTTTATTGTTTTTATCTTTGAAAAAGATGACAAAAACAACCCTTCAAATTATAGAATTATTATGAGAAATTCTTTATGGCTAAATTATATGGCTTGATATTAGAGAGAAATATTAGCTCATGGCTTGAAAGTCATGATAAGAGAGATAAGGTAAAAGTTTATCTTCAGAGCTATCACTAGACTTTAGACCACCTAAGTATACTTAGAATTATAACTAAATATTGTTTAAACACCAAAGTTAATCTCTTTTGTTTATTTGTTGACTTTTGAAAAAACTTTTGACACAACCCCTGGAAACAACTTTCTTTGGAAGAGGATAAAAGATATTAGGGTCCCTTTTGGATTAAGGGTTGTAGTAATAACATTGTGTGAGATGATCGTTGCAAAGTTTAGAAATAATGATCGTTGGTCAAAGGAAATCAATTGTAACATAGGAGTTAAGCAAGATTGTCCTTTGTCACCTACTATTTTCGATATTTATATTGGAAAATTAGAGGAATTCCTAGAATAAGTAGGTTGTATATGAACTAATCTAGTAGGATTAATTATCCTCCTTATTTATGTAGATGATATTGTCCTTCTATCAAGAAGCCCCTCTAATCTTGATAAGCAACTTAAAATTCTCAAAGGCTTCTATTCTAACTCTAGGATGTTTGTAAATATTGATAAAACAAAGGTGATGATCATTAAATCCAAGAAAATAGCCTATATTGATTTTATGTAC
>ML780932.1:386111-398323 GCA_009831015.1 Picea engelmannii
TGTATTTATCATAAAATTTAATATTAATAACATTAACCTATTTTTAGCCTATTTTTAACCCTAGAGTGCTAGTAACGCTTAGTTAATTTAATATTAACAATATTAACATCCTCAAACCTAGGGCTTCACGTAGCCGACCACTATTATAACATTAATAACATTAATGCTACCTAACTAAATTAACCTTAATTTAACCTTGATTAACACAAAATTAATATTAAAATTAATTTTAATAATAGGGTCAACCCTAAAATTTAGCCTATTCTTAACATAGAATTTAATTAACACCGTCGGGTTATCATTTTAATTCATTAATTAAATACCTAATTTGAAAAAACTCCCCAAACCTAGGGTTCACTTTTCACTATTTATTAAAGGCTCCTCTCTTATTTTTCCTCAGGCTTTTTTGTCCTAAAGATGGATCCTGTTGTGGATCCGAAACGTCGACGACAAGCTATCAATAGCACTGTGGTTCTTTCGACATTTTCTGAGCAAATATCTCACCACAGAAACCTAAATGAGCAATACCAAAACCGTTGTCTGAGAGGGAATAGCCTTGCAAGTACTGGCCATGATACATAAGAGGGAAATTGATGAAGCAGAGATTGAATGAAGTGGCATGGAGTGGGGAGATGAATTGTTTTATGAATAAAATAGGAAGCTTGTTCAACAAGCTAATCTATGATTGCCAAGCATAAACTCATACCCCAACGTAACCAATCTGAATGAGCCATGTGACTAGTTATGAAGGGCCAGGAAAGTGGTTGAGGTAGTTAATGGTTGTTGATGAATTGGTCTTTTGGAGAAGAAAAGGGCCGATTGAATGACTGCTAGCAGGACACAACGGTTTCCCCTTCAGGATAGAGATTGCAAACTAAAGGCGGTGACATCTGACAGAAGTTATGAGAGTCCCGAGGGGATTGTTTGAAGAATAGACCAAAGGTGGAAAAACACCACTAGAGACAAAAGAGGTAGTAGAAATAGATGATCCGTAAGTAGGGGGCAGTATCAGAGACAGAAGGAAGAACTGCACACACAAGAGTAGATAAAAATAGATTTGTGGCAAATTCGTGAGTGGGAAACTCACAGAGCACAAGCGTTGAGAAAAGAGAAGTTCACGAGTTTAACTCGAAGAGGAAAAGGAAGTAAGAAGGTTTCCTTGAAGAAAATAGAAAACTCATCCAATTTGAGAGTGATCACCCTAAATAGAGAAGACCCGAATCCAAATTAGAGAAATAAGGATCACAACTTGGTGCTTATTGGACAGAAACTGACACTAGAAGGGGAGTTCACTGAGGGACTATATAACAGAGAAGGGACTCCCTTCTGTAGAGGAAATCTAGTTGAGAAACCACCTGATAAACCTGTAGAATTCCTGAGTTCAGTGGGAAGGGGGCAACTTCTGCTATTGTCAGAGGAGCAAGGAGAGTAACCTTCCTAGATCATATCAAGTTTGGAGTCCCACTAAAATCATTCCCCTTGTGGTATAATGAATTGGCTTAGGGGTGCCGTACCATAGGAAAGCACTCTGCAATATGGCCTAAGGTTGGGAGGAAAGGCGTCCTCTTTGAGTTAGTTGGTATTGGAAATTCCTTGATCAGATAAGTATGTAACTTGACTTGTTTAATTTGTGCATGAATGATGGATGTGTGTTATTATATGATTCAATGAGAAATGTAAATGCTTCTAATTGATAAATGAAATATTTGAATAATTAGGGTGGACTGATGTTTCCATTTTCAACCTGTTAATTTGTGAAAACGATTAATTTGTGAAAACGAGTAAGTATGGAAATTATATATCCCTATGGACCTCACAAATTTAGAGGAGAGCTTGCAAGACATGGACAAAAACATCATTTAATTGGTGATGTGGAAGTCCTATTAATTAGAGAGATCCTTGTGAGAAAAGGAGGACCTTGAGTCCTAAGGTAGTTGCCATCTCTGTGTGGAAATCTTGCAAGATGTGCAAGATCTCCTTTCCTCATAAAACCTAAAGTCCTTCTACAGTCTTAGAGTTTTTTTCTGACCCTTAGATTTTTGGTAAAATCATTGAAGAAATTTCTAAATGCTTAAGTCCAAAATCATACTCTTTTCCTAAAGAAATTTTGAGTTCAGTCAGGATGACTTACAGCTCTTGTATCGACGTGGTGAGTAGATCTAGACCATCGATCGGATGGGGTACCCATCAGAGTAATCAAGGGATCATAATAGGACTCCGACGAGGGAGATCCCGAGTCAACGAGACCCATTGATCCGTCGTAAAATGGATATAGTGGATTTTGGACCATTGGATCCAGCCATTAGTCTATCGACATAAGGTCGGTCGAGGTTCCATAAAATAGTTTAGAAGGGGGAGTCTGAAGACAAGGAATTTGGGGGTTGTAGATCTCGAAGAGAATGCCTTAAGATCATAGTTGTCAATCTCATAACAACTTCCCTAGGAGTAGAGTTCTTCCACCTTAACTCACGATTAGTTGGAAACTCTAGGGCACACTACATCTGCGAAATCAGATGAACACGAACCATTTGATCTATCAGGGTACATGCATTTGGAGTAACTGACTCGGAGTGGTTACTAGAGCCAGAATGGAGATACTCCGATGAGGAGGATTTCCGAGACAGAAAGTAGATCGTTGATTTGGAATGGACAAGACTTGATCTCAATCGTGGATCAATGTGGACCCCATTGGAAATGGTAAGACCAGGGTACGATAGGAGGGTAATCATCGATTGGGTAGAGGCTCCGATGAAATCGTAGTCGTTGAACGAGGATATCTGAAAACCATTAGATCCTTAAAGTAATATGTCGGAATGATGCCATCAAAGAGGTTGGAAATTCTAGTGAGTAAGTACTATGATGGGAACACGACTGAATTAGCTACAATATGTATAGATGAGTTTGAGGAGGAATGTTGACCATTCTATTAAAGAATTATGATTCTTGGGCACCTCAACTGACCCCGAATAAACTTGTAACTATGAATTATGTAAGAAACAACGTGGCGTAGGTTGTGATAAGAGAAGTCCTCGCTAAGATGTTGATGTTCATGAGTACTCATCTCATAGTGGAAGAAATCGTGACACCCCGCCAACCTAATTGAGGGTTAGGGGGTCGGGTGTGTTACATATGGTACTTAATGTATAAGAATAAACTTATTAACATGAAGAATGAGAGGTTTCATGTCATTGCTTCAAACATTATGAAAAATAACTAAAAGTTGAAAAGATGGTGGGTTAGCGAAGCAATTTATTTTGTTAAATTGTTGGGGGGGTAGTAGAGGAGTTTTCCCTTCAAGATATCAATATTATTAAATGGTTTTTAATAAATAATTTTAAAGAGAAAATACGGAGCAATACAAAGACTTAGAATAAGAGAAAGTTGGGATAATACAAGGATCTCACTAATCTCAACTTAGAAGATTAAAACTATCTCTCTAGTGTTGCTAGACCAAAAAAGAAAATAAGTATTGCAAAGGTAAAAAACAACTTGGCACAAAAAAATCTATAAAATTTGTGTGATGAATAAAGTTGAGGATGAAAAATACTTTCTCTTAAAATGTCTGCTCTACATAAACATTAAATCCAACTTTCATATCATTTTTAATAACACCAATCTCCAAGAGATCTCACAAATTTCATTTCCAAGTTATTTGATTATAAAAACAATTTGCTAAATAAAAGCAATTAATTTCTTTATAAAACCCATAAACCAAAATTAATATAAATAAATAGTAATCTTCTTCATCATGAAGCTAATTTCTTTTTTCGAAATTTTCAATTACCTTAATAAATCTTTTTATTTAATTTTTCAGTTTTATTATTTTTATCTACCCTTAAACTTTTAAAGTAACTATCATGTCCCCACAGTATGCCTGCCCCAATCTTACGATCGTGATCCTCTTGAGGGCATGCTTCACTGCAACGGTTCTCACTTGGCTGCTTGGCAACACCAAAGATACTTCATTTGGACTACACCTCTTCACCTAGAGTATACCCATACTCTGTTCTAGACTATGGGTGAGTCACGCTCCTACTTTGTGCAAATCACTTGTATACTTAAACAATTGTTAACAACTTTAACACTTAGTCATTTAAGCATGCATCCATGAAATAACGAGAACACTTGCAAAACAAACAAGAGACACACAGAGATATCGCAGGACGCACAAGACGTGCCTAACACCTGGCTAAGTTGTATTATTGCGAAACAATTACAAAATGAGTGCTACCGGTTCGATTTACAACTTGACAAGTCGCACAACTCACCTCACCTCACCAAGATAATCATACACAAATTCGTCACACTAATACTTGTTTGTCGCAAAAAATTTCACAACTCTTGCGGTGCACCTCAGGTGTGTGCCCACCACATAGTCATTGTTTGTTCTTTGTTGCAAGAATTCACACAGACCCGTGGTTCTGTCTCATAGCATGCCTCATCCAGACCCGCGACAAGACTTTCCCAAGATCTAAAGTCACCTTGCCCACTGCTAGACTCAACCCAAAGAAGTTCGCCCCCACTCTATCCACAGAGTCCCCTCAAGGCAGCACATGTTCTCCCATGTGGAGTGACTTGGCCCCTTGATGGAGCTCGCCCCTCCTTGTTCAAATCTGTCGCAGAACCTCAGAGTTGATCTTGTCCTCTTCACTTTCTCTATGCCTTCTTGGTTTTGTGCCCTTGTTCTTTTATATGGACTCCAAATGTCACCTTCTCGAGTCATCATGTCCTTTGGGTGTATCGCGTCCCTTCGCAGACCAACGCACCCAAATGAATCGATGTGCCCCTTCACGGACCCATGCGCCCAAATGAACCCATGCACTCATCAACCTTCGTGTCGCTTGGGACTAACGCGACCCAACCTTGAGTGCGCTCCTCATGTTGACACGCCCCAACCTCTTTGGTGCACCCCTTCTCTTGGTCGCTTCTGCCCGATCCTTCGCCTCAATCTTAGGCAAGCCCCTTGGCATGTTCACATGCCCAAGGCACCCACTTTCGCAACTAGTGCAACTCTTGGGTACCAAAGAAAACCCACATTATGTCTCCTTGAGGACTTGGGTGAGGGTGGTCGTGCCCTTCTAGCCGAGTACCTTACAATAATGAAATTTTCTATTTGGGATATCTTAATTTTAGCTAATTTTTCTTCTTCTACAACTTTTTATAACGTTTTCCTTATTTTCTGTAATTTTTAATTTTAATCTTTTCCTTTTACTTCTACAATTTTTAATTTTCATACATATATATGAAAATTAAAAAGTATAGAAGTAAAAGGAAAAGATTAAACTATATATATATTATTTTATTCTTTTTAGTATCTTTTCATCGTTATAGTTTTTTTTTAACCATAACTAGGAGATATTTTTATTAAGCAAAAAGCTATAGCGAGGCTCACAACAAATATACATCAAAAATCTGCTTTAAGATGTCTTAAATGATATTTTAAAGGAAGACATTCTACCATCCTATAGTTATAAACGTAGAAAACTAATAAGAACTGCTTCCAATGGATCTTGATGGTGTAGATTCTACAAAAAAGGCCTAGAAAACTAGCTACTTTAAAAAAACATACAATCTTAGAAAAAGCCATGTCGGTTGGCCACTTCATCTTGAGTTACTTTTGGTTGAGTTTGAGTCAACTTTGACAATTTATACATTCTTCAAGAGCTAGTGAACAATCTCATCTTCCCCGAGTGCCCCATAGTTGGAATTCATGGATTTTACTTGATTAGATGTGCATGATTGTTCTCCTTTGGACTAGTTTATGAGCATGGTACAATATGCTTCCAACAAAGAAATTTGACATTTTAACTAAACCATAGTAGCCATTATTGTAACAATTTGTGAGGTTGCTTGATGATCTTGTTCTTGAACTCTTCATGTGGCCACCAAAATAGAACTTTTGTTATCCTGGATGGCCTCCTCATGACTTCTCAGTGCCCACTTGATCTCCCATAATTCTCTATAATCCATATGAAGACTAACATTGTGCAATACCAAATGCAAAATTGGAACTCCAATAAAATCGGTTTGATCTTCTACATAGACGTCAGAGACTTGAAATACAATAAAAAAGAGTATTGAATTGTTTGAACAACCTAAGCTCAAGAAACCACACTCAAAATACAATAGGTAAAAAGGGGGATAAGGAACTGCTTCTATAGAGAGACCAGAGAAGGCACACCACTCAACATAGAGAAGAGATTGATCCTTTTGGAACTAAACAACCTCTAGCTAGTAGAGACTAAATCCAAAAACTATGAATAGAACACCCAAAAAAGAGAAAAAACACTGCAAACGTCCAAAGGCACTTGAAAAACGAGATAAAACCTTAAAAAGGACAAGGGACCAAAAGGGAACCTCTGTACAATAAACAACTCCCCCATGCACTCTACCTTTAATTGAAGGAGAGAAGGATAAATGGGTCAGCTTACCAGTGCTCCAGAGAAGAAAAAGACCAATCACACTAACCAATTCAAGAAGCCAAAGTTCTCAAAACCGGAGATTGGACTTGCAGTTCTGTAATTCCACCTTAAATAATCATCTATCCCTACCTTTATCCCACAATGATGCCAAAGAAATCCTCATATGGGTTCAATAGCATTCAGAAATGAATGTTGCTTCAAGTGAGCCAAGGGAATCAATCCTTTCACATACATACTCCATTATACAATGATCTTTCCTTGTTTGATACCATGTGTATAATTAAATGGATGTGATGTGCCTTGTCGTTCATGCTTAGCTATGGGATTGGTTGGTTGTTGAGTTTACCATTAACTATAACTTCCTCCATTTTCAAAATCATGGCTTGATTTGCGCAATTGTCTGTGAGAGAATTATGTCCTTGTAATACATGGAAGAACTTAACCTCTGATAAATTTTGACTTCTTGGTTTATCCATTCCATTAATGTGCTAAAACAATATCAACTCAAATGGTGTTTAAAACCAAGTGTCAATACTTGTAACAATCCTTAAGCCTTAGAATAGAACACATGCTTCAACCTGCTTATTTGATGACGTGCCCAGACCCAAGCATTCAAGAATTCCTTTGAAACTCAAAAGTTTCAAAATAACTCCCAAGCACCTACCACCCCTCATCATAATGTTTTTTTATTTCATTAATTTCACTTTTTTTATCCCATACTTCAACTCTTACCCTTTTTATTTTTATATTTTTTAATAATTTTTTTATTTTAATAAATTTTTTTATATGATTTATTTTTAACATCTCTTTTTTCTTAATATAATCTCTTACACACTTTTAACTTTCTTATCTACTTCTTAGTTTTAATATATTGAGTTATCCCCTCCATACATGTGACCATCTATTGAGTTATCCCCTCTTCTCTTAACACCTTTAGACAAACTTGAAATTTAATTAAATTTTGTGTAAATTGAATATCTTAACATTTGTAAACTACCAATTCTATTTAAAAGTTATTTGAATGATAAAATAAATCAATGTGAAATAAAATTTTAATATAAAAATATTATTTGAATAAGATAATTCATAAAATTATAAAAATAAAAAAATGGAAAGGAAATTGATATGAGTCGAATGTAAGTAATCGATTTTAATAGAAATATCCTACAAAGTAGTAATTTGTTATTGGACAATAATATTTGCTAGATACATTCTCATTGTATAATGTTCTTTATGTATGACGCAATTCAATCTTTGCTTTTGAAGTTTTTCCTCTATAGATTGATTCAAGCACCTTTCATTAGTTAGACTAGTTCATGAATGGATTTAAGGAATTGAATCAACCTTCGATTATAATGGTGTGAATTGTACATATGAAATTAAATATAGAATAGGGAACAAATGTGTGTATGAAGAGAATAGATAATCATTGAGAGAAAAGTCATGAATAGGGCTCAAGTTTCACATTTCATAGATGATCTAGATGTTAGATTTTTGTTAATTTATAGAGCAATAGATTTACCAGTGTATTTCAAATTTTCTTTTACATATATCATATATTGAGAATATGAGAAACATAAACAAGCACAATGATCCAGGTGGATATCAATGGCCACCCATCTCTTCCAAGTGGCTCACATAAAGTTTTCATCTTGGTAGTTTTTTTTTCTAGCTTTTCGAGTTCTAAACTTGCAGGGCCATTTTGAGGCCCTAAACAATGTTTTTTGGGTTCACCACAATCACACTTTAAACAAAATCAAAGTGTGACGGAAAAATGTGTAGTCCTTGGATAGACCTTTCCAATGGGTTATCGTGCGCTTAAAACGAAGATCGTATGCAAAAGTTACGACCCCGTGAAGTTGATGTACCAACTTACCCCATCGGGGCCCACATGACTTTTGGCGCTTCATCTCCTAGGGTTAAGTTTTTGGATGTCTATGGTTTTCTAATTTATTCTTGATGCTAAAAGGCCTGTATGCCTCATTGTAATGTGCTCAGATGAATGCACGTAGCCACCACATCTCTTCTAAGGGATTAGTTACCACCATTCGAGCAAGATTGTTTCATTATGCATTTTACAATTTCAACATATTTCTTTATTGAATAGAAGTTAAGTTTCACTGTATCTCTGTTATTGTTCTATGTATATTTGTGTTAATGTTATAGATCTGTATTTCATTCATTCCGCTCATAAATCTAGATCAATGGTATAAGAGCGGTCTGCTCTTCATTTGTTTCTCTGTGCATGTCCCCAATGAGGTTAGGGTATAAGTAGTTGGGATTCGAATCAGTTGAGCCTTTGCAAGATTGGCCTTGCCGAACCTGACGACCACCCATGAGGGAAGAAAAGAGAGACAATGGGGCAGTAGATCCCTTTAAATTGTTTCTCAAGGAAGCCCTCACACGACAGAGGAACGATACGATGGATAATTTTGTGCAAATCCTTCGACGAATGCCAACAGACGACACATCTTCCTCGAGCGGAGGCGTCGCCCCCTTCAAGGTATAAATCAATTTTGATATTCCTATATTTGAAGGTAAAATAGATGCGGATGTTGTAAACAAATGGTTAAACCTTCTAAAATGGTATTTTTCTATCCATAACTTTTTTGATAGAGAAACATAGGGATCTACATTATTTGTAGTTGCACTCACTTGGGGTTCTTCCAGGAATGCTATTAAGGAATAATACTACCATGTTGGAAGTTATGATGACTTATATATAAGATGGACCACACTACGGAAATAAAGGGACCAAACATTGCCATAGTTCATCAATGTCTTCCTTACCTTGCGCATTAAGTTGGGTATCAAAGACTCTGAGTGACATCTGGTGCTCAAGTACTGCGGTGGTCTGCATAGATACATCCATACAAAAATAGATTTTCTGGACATCTCGTCCTTGGGAGTGGCCTATCGATATGCTGTCAAAATTGAGCAGAAGCTTAAACAAAAGACGCGATAGTTTGGGTCTGTGAACCCCTCATATCATAAGCAGACAAAAGGCGGCCCCAACCCACAAAACAAAGGGCAGAGCAAGGATGTAAAGCCTCAGGACAACCGGCTTAAGCCACAAACAAAGAAGGGCAATGGGAAGACAAAGAAAGACACGGGGAAGTGGTGCAAGTTCCATAAGAGCCCCTGACATAACATCGTTGAATGCCACTCAAAGAAGTCATTGGTGGCCGAGGTGAAAGCCTTTGAATCAGATGTGGGCTCCAACTCTGAGTCAGAAACAGAAAAAGGGAGACAAATCAGTGCCACCATTGCTACCACCATGTCCAACCCGGTGAACCTGATGAACCAGAGGAACGTGAGCACCTCTTTTATTCACAAATGTGGGTGAAGGGTACTCTATTGCACTTCATCATTGATAGCGGTAGAAAGAAGAACCTCATCTCAGCGGAGGTCACCAAGCGGTTGGCTCTACTGACAACACCACACCCACAACCATACACCATCGGATGGCTTCGCTAAGGGAGCGATCTTCGCGTCAGTCGACAATGTCTCCTGCCCTACGAAATCAATCCCTTCAAAGATGAGGTATTATGTGATGTTGCCCCCCTTGAAGTTTGTGATGTTCTTTTGGGCCAACCTTATTTATGGAAACATCATGTTGTATATGGGTCTAGGCCTTGTAGTTTTATTGTTACTTTCGACAGGAAATTGTATAGGATACCCGAGGTAGTCCTGCCTACTCCCATTTCCTTGATCTCTGCCAAGCAATGCAGGAAGGTCATCTCTTAGACCAGGAAGTTTGTCTTCTTCGTAATTCACGCTCATAGTAAGAGGAAGGTTACAACCACATCCATAGCCTCCGCAATAGGTCTCTCCACACAACAAAAGCAAGTGGATAAGGTCAAGGAAAAATACAAAGACATATTCTCCTCACCCACTAGGGTACCTATGCACTGTCAAGTCAAGCACTCAATTGATCTGACCCTCGACGCACTGCTACCCAATGGGCCAATCTATTGCCGCTCTCTGTCAGAAAATGAGGAAATCAAGCGCCAAATCTAAGAGCTTCTTGAAAAGGGGCACATCTGACCAAGCTCATCACCTTGTGGAAGAAAGACAGGACATGGTGACTCTGCATTGATTAATGGGCCCTAAATAAAATCACAGTTAGGAACTGGTACCCAATTCCTTGAATTGATGATCTCCTTGACTAGCTCAAGGGGGCCAAATACTTCAGTAAGATTGATCTGAAGTCCGGCTACCACCAGGTCCCAATAGAGCATACTGATGTATGGAACACTACCTTCAAGTCTAAAGAAGGTCTTTTCTAATGACTAGTCATTCCCTTTGGCTTGACAAATGCCCCAACAACTTTCATGAAAATGATGGATGATATCTTGTGGCTTTTCACCAATTATTTTGTGGTGGTGTATTTGGATGAAATCCTCATCTTCGACAAGAGTTGGGTGGAACACTTGCAACATATTCAACAAGTTCTACACACTCTGCGACAACACAAGCTGTATGAAAAATTGGAAAAATGCTCCTTCGACATGAATAAGGTCTAGTACCTAGGATACATTGTTGATGAACATGGGGTGCATGTCGATCCAGCCAAGATCCAGGTCATCTATGACTGGCCTCGACCACACTCACTGAGTTTCATAGCTTCTTAGGCCTTGCTAATTTCTATCGTAGGTTCATGTTGGGATTCTCCCACATTGCATTGGCCCTTAGCCAACCAAGTGACTAGGGGTGGTGGCAAGGAAAAATTTGTGTGAGGCCAGTCGCAAAAAAAAACGTTCGATGATTTGAAGCAACGCTTGTGCTCAACCCCGATGTTCTCATTACCTGACCTGCAACAACCTTTTGAGATTGAGACAGATGCTTCAAACTATGTTGTAGGTGCAGTTTTCACTCAACATGGACATCCCGTGGCCTATCATAGTGAGACATTATCAGATAAAGTCTGTAAGTACCCCACTTACGACAAAGAAATGTACTCCACTGTACAAGCCTTTCGCCAATGGAGGCATTACATTCTCGAGAAGGAGACAATCATCCACACTGATCATAAGCCTCTGTAGTTCATGCAGACACAAGGCAAATTGCAGAATGACTTCCATTAGAAGTGGTCCACATACTTGCAGTGGTTCCATCTCAACATCAAATATAAGACATGGGGCACCAACCGCATCGCTGACTTCCTCGGTCAACCTCTAGTTGCATCACTAACCACGATTCTACACTCAAGCGGACATGAGACCTCTAGATGGCCCCAACTCTATGAGAGAGATCCTGACTTCACCACTACCTACCATATGCTAGGCACAAATACAACTATCATTGATTTCCATCTTCAGGATGGGTTGTTGTGCCATATGGGACATCTTTGCATCCCATCAAGCGAGTGAGTGAAGTTGATTTGGGAAGCTCACTACAGCCAGGTGGAAAGGCACTTTGGCATAGAAAAGACAATGGCAGTGTTGCAACAACATTTCTATTGGCTGAAACTTCGATCGAATGTTAACAAGTATATCGGGTCCTGCACGACTTGCACCATTGCCAAACCGACCATTAAGAAACAAGGCATGTACACCCCTTTGCCTACTCTCGACAGGCCCTGGGAATCCATCTCAATGGACTACATGATGGGCCTTCCTTCAACCAAGCAGGGAAATGACTGTGTTTTTTGTGGTTGTTGATTGATGATCCGGATTATTTTCGGCACGAAATGAGAGCGGAGATATAATAAAGAAATGCACAGAGATATTGCAGATATTCAATAATATAACAGAAATGTATCAGAGATGCAACCATAAACACAGATAT